>PVKA01000625.1:0-188273 GCA_004027165.1 Ctenomys sociabilis | reverse complement strand
TGCATAAATCAACAGTGCAGAATTTTTTTTGAAGTTGTACATTCAGAAAGCTTCACATTTTTACAGGTTTTTAACATACAGTTCTTTCCTAAATAAACCCAGCAGAGCGGACACGTGGTCACCTCTCTTTTCGTGCTTCTGTGCCTTGTACAAACTCCTGGCTCTCAAATCTCTGCCGTCCTTGATGACAGAGATAGCAGGCAGACACTGGCAGCTCAGGAGCTCGGGGAGGTGCCAGGGTTTCCCCCTCCTGCCACAGTGTTTCTGCCAGGATTGTGGAAGGACGATTGAGCTGGAACTCTTCCCCAGCTTTGTCTACCTTCCCACGTGGGGGTAACATGAAATAGTCTCAGCCAGGAAGGAAAAGCGCAGACGAGTGAGTTCTCTGGAGAGAAGTAAGGCAGTTTTCCACCGCTCTCTAATGTGCCTGAGACGACTGACTTCTCAGGATAGACGATCTCTTTGGCTCGCAGCACTGAGGGCGCCGGCCCATGAGTAGTGTGGCCTGCAGCTTCGGGCTGGTGGAGACACGGCATGGCAAGAGCATGTTGTGAGCAGAATCATTCACCTCATGGCCAGGAAGGGACCCTACCCCCCTCTCTTCCTTCAGAGAATGACCCCAGTAATCTGAAGACCTGGTGCTGGCTCTAACTTCTGGGGGCTCACCAGTCTCCAGCAGAACCATCCTTGGAAGCAAAGCCTTTAGCATACAGCTTTCCTCACGAGCACCAAAGAGCTAAAATACTGCCAGCGGCCCTCCGGAGTCACCGGAGACTTCAACACCTTCCCTCCCTAGCTTTTAGATTACTTCTTTCATGTACAGGAGAATCAAAAGCTGGTGGGTGAGCTGCCCTTCAAAAATGGGAATGACAGGTTATTGATAGATAGTGTCATTTGAGTTTGCTTGGCTGCTGACTTCAGAACCTTCCTGAAAGACCAATCCATGGTGCTGGAAGGGACGTCCTTACCGAAAGGTAGTACATATAGCAAAGCCACTGTAGCGGGAGAGGCTCTCTGCAGGGTCTGGCTTAGGTGGTGGAGCTGGGTGCCAGCTCTCTGGGGACCCAGACATCCTTGGAAAGAGAAAAAACCTGCTAGCACATTTTCAGGGACAGGAGCATACAGAAAGCTTTTTGGTTCCTTTTTAGCCTTTAACCCTCTAGACATGAACTATGGATCATAGCTGCTGGCAATCCTGGCAGTTTCTCAGAAGACAAAGTGTCAAAGGTTTGTTATATAATTGGATAAAATTATTTAATCCCTTCTTCTGGAGGCAAATGCAGGTCTTTAAAGGGATGTTTGTTCCCCTGGGAAGCATCTACTCATTTCCCTTGGCAATTTTTGATTGGGTCTTTTGAGAAGTCTGATTTCATTTTAGTTTTCTAAATTCTAGATATTAGTCCTCTGTCCAAGAAATAGCTCTTTCTATGCAGCTTGGATTCATAGTGATTCTCCTGTTTTTAGCCTCCTCAGTACTGAGATTATAGATGTGTGCCACCATGCCCAGACTCAGCTGCCTGCTCAGTGGGCCCTGAGGTGAGATCAGCAGCGTCCTGGGCAACAGACCAAACCTGGTCCCTGTGCTTGCCTGAGAAGGTGCTTTAGTCTGCTGAGCTATCTCTCCAGCCCTAGGATTTTAATTTGATATTAGTCTATTTATTGATTCCTGATGCTACTTTTTATATCTTTGGTGTTCTGTTTAGGAAGTTTTTGCCTATGGCTATGTGTTCGAGAGTTACACATAGTATAAATGTTCAATATCCATGACAATTAGAGAGATGCAGAGTAAAGCAATACTGAGACTTTACTCCAAAAAGGATGGCTCTTAACAAGAAATCAAACTGTAACAAGTGCTGCCAAAGCTACAGAGAATAAAAGAAAGCTTCTACATTGTTGGCTTGACTGTATCAGTACAACCATGGTGAAAATCAATACAGAGATTCCTCCGGAAGCTAAAACTAGCAATTCAACTGGACCCAGCTATTCCCCTTGTAGGCATCTTCTTAAAAGAGTAAATCACGTTATAGTAATACATGCAAATCCACGTTTATAGCAGCAGAATTTGTAGTCTTGGATAAATCTTCAAAGCAGACTATGTGTCCATCAACAGATGAATGGATTTTAAAATATGGTCTTTGTACGCAATGGTGTGCTTCTCTGTCACAAAGAAGGATGGACTGGGCTCATAGATAAATGGATTCACCTTGAGGCTATGACATTAAGTAAAAAAAATCAGACATATGAGTTTAGATTTTTTCATTGTCTTTCTGATCTAATAGAACTAAAATATAAATAAAGAGCAATAAACAACTGACAATGGGGACTAAGAAGAATTTTCTCGAAGGAAAGTGCTCAAGGGATGACAGATGAAGGGAGAGAAGGGAGGGAAAAGGATGAAGAGTTGAGATCTTTGATTTACATGTTCCAACTTCCCACAGGTTTTATGTAATGGGAACGGTAATAAGAGCTATATGATGTAACAAAAACTGTATCAAAAATAACAATGTAATTTCTCAAATAAAGAAAAAACATATATATTTTATCTTTGTGAGACAGGATCTTGTTATGCAGTTCAGGCTGGCCTTAAACTCACTTTGTAGCCCAGGATGGTCTTAAACATACTGATCCTCCTGCTTCAGCCTTCTGACTGCTGGTGTTATAGGCGTGCACCAACACATCCAGCTTGAAAAATATTTTAAAAAGAAAATAAAAGAAATGTGGAATAAAATATCGATGCCTTCCAAAACCTTAAGTAAATACATTATTTAGTACTCACACTGGAAATTAACGCAAGAGTTGGAGGAATTATCCGGCAGAATGACCCCAACACCGCGAGTCATGGAGTCGTCTGCTAGATAAGCTGGTACGAAGTGAACATTAACACAGGGTCTGAGTAGATTCCACAATAATTTTACTTAGAAAAGAAATGCATGCTGCATGTAGACTTCTGAGCTCAAATGTCTACATTCTCACATTTGTCCTCACAGGAGGAAAAGAGGATGTGGTTCAGGACACTTGTGGCATCAACTGAAGGGCCTTTAGTAGCAGCGTAACACCTGGCGTGGTGCCTGCAGGAGGCACAGACAATCACATGCACCCCCAGGGATGTTCTAGCTTAAGTATGGTGCTCAGAATCACTGCCACATTCAGAGCAAGAAAGACTCACCCATGGGGATGCTTAAAATTTTCATTTAGTTATTTTTATAATTTATTATTGTTTTTAGATGGGATCTCACTACACGGTTCAGACTCATCGTGACCCTCTTGTCTCAGCCTCCCTTGGTGCTGGGATTATAGGCGCGCACCCCCCACACTTGGTTCTAGGGCTGGCACAGCATGTGGTACCAGGGATCGAACTCAGGACCTTGTGCTTTCCAGGCAGGTGCTTTTGCCACTGAGCTATCCCCTCAGCCCCTGGGGATATTCTTCTAATGGTTTCCTTGAAAGCATAAAATAATCACCAGATACACGTGGGGTGGATTATCTCCAGCTGTGGCTCTGCCAAGACCAGTTGAAGTTTTAGCAAACTGTGATCACACCGGTTAAGGCCTTCAACGTGTCTGCACATTGGAACCCTAGCGGCCTAATGTCTTCAAATCTCAGGAGAAGCCAGGGCAGAGATGGTGTTGTGCAGATGATTAAGAGCAGAACGTCAAACTGCCAAACTGTAATACATACAAAAGAGTCAGATACTGTGCAGAGATGTAAGATGACTAACAAGGCGCATGCAGACGTGTGCAACATTATCAGCTATCAGTGACCAAGACACCTATTTGCACAGGAGAAATTAAAAGACAGAGGACCAGGTTTGGAGAGAATACAGAGCACTGTAACTCTTGTACACTGCTGCTGAGTGCACACACGGTGACCCCTTTGCATAACAGTTAGATTTATACAGCAACGTCACCTCTAGCTCTTCACTAAAGATAATACCACGTCCACAGGAAAGGCATCTCTGAAGCAGAGACGTGCCCAACAATTTCACTCCCACAGCTGAAAAACACAAACAGCCCAAGTAGGTATCCACTAAAATAAGAGAGGGTGAATTCTGCGACGGCCACACCGTGGGGAATGCTTCAGAAGCAGAACCGCGTCAGGGACGTGTGCAGCTCCGCAGAAACTCAAAGCACTCATTTGAGTGGGAAGAAAGACGCAGACAGTACGCACTGTATGCTTCCACGTGTGCTTTAGAACAGGTACAATTACATTTCAGTGAAGCAGTAAGCATAGTTACGGCCCAGGGGATGGTAGCGCTCCGGGAGCAGAGCCTGACTGCGACGCGGAGGGAATCTGGCTGAGAGGTGGAGATGGGCAGATTCTGGAGCACGCGTGGATGGTGTGCGCACGCGCACTTGCAAAGCTCGGGAACCTGGACCCTGGTCTGCTCGTTGGAATGGGTGTAAATTATCCCTCAATAGGTTAAGATTAGACAGGCAGGACCAAGTTTCCAAGTATATTTACAGTATGAATCTGAAGCAGAGTAGAAAAAATAAAAGGTAGATTAATCAGTTCAAGAGTGTCTGTCCTACGAGGCTGATTAGCCCTAGATTTACTCATGCCATCTGGTTTTCCTTCATAACCACGTAACTAGTCACTGTCAGTGCTGCAGGGATATCCAGCTACCAGTTCTACAAGGTCCAGCTCCAGACCCCTGTGGAGCAACGATGAGAGGTCTCCAAGCCGTGTACACCCGACCCCTGTACCCCAGCACAAGCAGAGCCTCACAGAGTAGCCATTGTGAGGGTGACAGCACCCACACCAAAGGGAGGGGTGAGTGCCCCATGAGAAGTGGGGCAGCTCCCTCCCCAGGAAGAGCCATCACCTCATTCACACCAAAGAGGAGGGGAAGGGGGTGGGGGAAGGGGAGGGAAAGGAGAGGGGAGGGGAGAAAGAGGGAGGAAAAAGAAGAAGAAGAAGAAGAAGAAGAAGAGGAGGAGGAGGAGGAGGAGGAGGAAGAAGAGGAAGAAGAGGAGGAAGAAGAAGAAATGATAATTGTGTGTGTCTGTGTGTCTGTGTGTGTGTTACAGGAGAAGGTTGCACCGGTGAATCTGTGAGGTTCAAATTCTACACATCCTTGGTAAATGTGCAGCCCCACCCATAGCCACATGGGTGCACGGATTTCCTGCCTGTAAGAGTATCCCTGCTGGGCTGGCCGGCGCTGGGCCACAGTGGATAGTGTGTACGACCAACAGGACTAACGCTGGCCCCCGAGTCCAAGGCCCTTGAGTCCGTGCGCTGTCAGCATGCCTTGGGGGCGAGCAGCTTATGCGCATGCCTGGTCTCGAGTGCACTCTGCCCTGCGCATTTGTACCTTTTGCGGAAGTTAATCTGTACTGTTGCTGCAAGAACATATTAACAAGAATGTAATAGTCGGAGGAGCTGCGTTCCCAAATGCAGCTAGCTGCCTTCTGTCCCCCAGCTTCTGCATATGTCATTTCTTGTCCTGCTTGGAACAGTCTTCTCTTTCTCTCCTTTGCTAGATAATTACAAGTAATTCTTGTTTCTCCATCCCAAATGTTCATATCAGTCCCTTATGAAGTAGATTTAGAACTTCCTCCTTTTCTCTGGTATTAATTCTCTATCGCTACATAAGAGATTCTTTTAAATCTATCCCACCTGCGATGTTCCTACAAGGCTGAACCCAAAGTGCTGTGTGTACTGGACTCTTCCCTAGCTGTGGGGAAAAGCTCAAGTCCACGGACACCCAGTTGCTTAGCAGGGCTTAGTTCCTTGACAAGAATGAGGTCCATGTCAACTGGGGTCCATTCTCGTCTTCTAGATGTCACCAATACCCTTCACCATACAATCACCCCACCCTGAAATGTGGTGGTTCACTATGTCCTTCTACCCCCGGGAGTCCTTGGACTTCCCCTCTTGTCACCACCCAGAGAAAATGCTCCAGTTTTGAAGAGCTTGTCTAATTAGACCAGGAGCACCAGAACAACTTCCCCTCTGTCACGCAGTTGCGCGCCCCTGGGAGCATGTTATCTTCTGTCCACATGCTCCACTCACACACAAAGCGCAGAGGCTCAGCTAAGGGAAGCCCCACCGGGTGCCCCATCATCCTTGCCACTTTCTTCAAGTGTCCAGTAGCAGATTCAACCTTTGCCTTTCATGTTACAATGGAAAGTAGGGAATGAACGTTCGGTGTTCCCAGCTTCAGTCTCAGGAGCCAAGCCTGAGATGTGGGTGAGTGAATCAGTAAGCAAAGGGATGGAGAAATGGGTAGATCTCTCCAGTTTGGCCTCCTATTAACGATGGAAACACTAAGAGGTGTGGTTTGGACTGTCCAGACTTTGGTTTTCAGACAGGGTTCTAGCAGGAAGGAATTGGATTTGCAGCTTAGGAGCCCAGATGTGAAGGTTGAGATGATGCACCCAGAACCTGGGCTGGCGACGGGCAGCAATTCGCAAGGCCTCCAGCTCTGCCACCACATGATAAATGGCTTGCCGTCTACTCTGCCACTTCCCTTTGCTTTCTCCAGGGACATCTGTTACCTTTGCAAAAAATTAATAGGTGCAGACAACTGTGTGACAGGTAATGAGAAAATAGAATGTGCATTCTGTGACTGCACTCATGCAGGCGGCATGACTTACACTGCCAGGCACATTTGTTCTGCTAAGATTAAAACCCACAATCAGTCTTCATTCACTGCTAAGTGAATAAACAGCCTCCTTGCAAGTATAAAACCCCAAGCTGCTAGGAAGGAAGCAGCCTTCGATATACAGCACCGCGTGTCTGATGAAACAATCAGACTTGCATGGCATCGGAATTAGTAACACTTCCAGAGTGTCTCCTCACCGAAGATAATGCACACAATTACCCTTAACTGCATTTTCCCTCCTGGTGATTCAACATAGACTGCCTTTTAAATGAGTTTCTAAAATATCTTTAAAAAAGAGACATTAGGGCAGTGAACCTGTGGCCGAGAGAACAGCAGGCTTCAAGGGAAAATCCACGAGTGGTCAGGAATTGCAGTGCACAGCTGCAGCCCGAACATTTGATGCATGCGAAGCGAGATCTTCTTGCTACCTCCCTCCCTCTCCACCTGCAAACCTCTCCTTTGTCCTTCAGGATAAGCGGACCACACCATGCTGGTGCCCTGAAGGAGGCGAGCCTTTATCTGTGCTGTGTCCCATCCTTGAGTTCTCTGAACAAAAGGAAGCAGCTATTATTCAAGTCCTTCCAGGTACCTTTCCTGGGAATAAGCTGAGAAGGGGTCATGAGCCCTGTCAGTGACATCTTGCTATGCCCCAGCTACTTGAGTTCACAAGCTATGGGGCAAGCCAGGGGAAACCTTCCCAGGTTTTCTGGCCTGCTCCCTCTCCAATGTACCATGCGATTTCTCTTCTTTGCAGACATTACATAATGCATGGGGGAAATGGCCTTGGATAATCTCACACTGGGTAGATTCAGATGGAAAAACTAAAGCTAAGCTAATATCCAAGACAGAGATGGCTGCTGTTGTTCAGAGCCCCTGATTCAGAAATACTCTGCAGCTCACGTTTTGGAACCTGTAACCTCAAAAAACAAAGACAAGAGCCTCTGTTCATCTTTATGGATACATTTTAAAGCTCAGCCAGACATTTCACGGAGAAGTAAAGCTACTGATGTCTGTACAGTGCATGAATATTCAACAGTTATCTGCTAAAAATGGAGTCAATTTTACCATTTGTGTCAGCACAGATTCAACAGCACCTTAAAGCTGGAAGTCAGGTTTGGGAACATGGCAACAAACCAGAGTATTTCCTCCTGTTTTGGAAGTAAGGGTGTGTAAGGAAGACTGGAGAAAGCTAATGAAGATGAAATCAAGTGCCACGCATCCCAGAGCACTGCGGGTCGGCAGGGCAAACCCCCCAGTTTATACCTGGAGCCCCCCCACGCAGACGTCCCATCATGAAAAAAGAAAATTGTGTCCAGAGTGATTTTCTTCATATTGTTCACAGCACAGGTGAAATCCATCACTGCTTCAGAAAAGTACAATAATTCTATAAAGCTTGCAGTTTATTCCTATATCAAGAAGTGATGTGACTGTGTATTTAAAGAGAGCAGCCCAGGGACTGAAATGTTTTCATTCGCCTTTCCAATGAGAGGCTCTTAGCAGCTCTTCTAAGCATACTTGTTTTCCTTGGCTTCCTTCCCCCAAATTTTCTCTCCTACATGCACAGGCTAAAAAGCAGTGTGTAAAATAGGCCTGCCTGGAGAGATTTTGCTTCTCAGCACTTAGGACTGAACTCAGGGCCTTCCCCCTGAGCAACCTCTCCAGCCTTTTTATCTATTTTTTAAATTATTATTTTCCGTTATTTTGAAGAGTAAAAACCAAGAGCAAGAAAAACAAATGCAAAGGCAGAAGCAGGGTAACATGTAGCAATATGTATGCTACAAATTTTCAAAACAAACAGTAAGTGGATGCAACTTGAAGCTATGCTCATAAGTGAAATAAACCAGACCCACATGGGTAAATATCGTATTGTCTCACTGGTGTAAGAACTCAAAAGAAGAAATACAACTGGAAGGTATAAAAGACATAGTTAAATTGCAAGAAACAGAACTTAAGGATTAAACAATAAAGACAGAGAAAGGAGAAAAGTTAGGAAATAAGGTAGGGGCAAAACCATACATGCATATGTACAAGTTGGATAAGGCCTATGAATTTCCATCTGGTTTTTGAAAATAGCAGATAACGGGTAGAATTCTCACCCCGAATAACTCTCTGTCTTGATATCTGAGAACTAAGCAACTACATTGAGGACAGCAATGTGTAACACTAAAACCAAGCTTACAATATCTGTTATCTTGGTCTTATATCTAATTTTATTAACATTGAGACAAGGTCTTGATTAACTGTTCTGGCTGGCTGAAACTTGCTATCTGCCTGTCTCAGCCTCCCAGAGTGCTGAGCTTGTAGCTCTCGGGCATCTTGCCCACCTCTGGGTTGGATTTTCTGTATTGGGAATTATGCTGGTGAATGGAAAACTAAGACATGTGCATACCTGGATCCAGAATAAATCCCTCTCCCTAAATCCACTGCTAGGGAGAAAATCACGTTTAAACTGGCAGATAACAAAACAGGCAGCATGTCCTTCGCAAATGTGTTGGATAATTTTATAGTCTCTTATCTTATACTGCCTATTTAGACATGAATTTCTGGCATTCTGTCCCCTGAAGCATAAAAAAACTCAGGCTGTGTGTGTGTGTGTGAGTGTGTGTGTGTGTGTGTGTGTGTGTGTCACTGCACTCCATCCTCACAAGTCTGGAGAACTAGCTTCTCTCGGTAAACACCACAGCTTGGGTATATTATTATCATGTACTTTATGTTCTTACCTAAGAGGTCCCTACAGTGTGATTATAGAGGGGACCACAGGGGCCTCCAAGGTGTGAGTGCACCACCACTCAGCATATACTAAAAGCCCCAATTGCCAGGCACCCCCACCTAATGCCACCAAATCTGCAACTCTTGTGCCAGGCCCAGTGAGTGCACAGGGGAGTCTGAGGCACCCCCAAGCTTGAGATACCGTGACTGAGGCCACTGACACCTTGTGAGCTCATTATGATGAGCGAATTGTCCTCTTTTACACAGAGGAAAACATGGCTCTGAAAGTTAAAGGGACTGTTCTCTTCTAGGTTGCCAATAAAAGCACTGGGATTCAAACTCCAGTTGTTTAGGCTTCTAACAGGAAGCCCTCTACATGCAGGGCTTATCTAGAAGCATACCCCACCCATGTGTGTAGATACAGGGTTCTTCTGATGTCTGTGCTTCCTTCCCCAGCGCTCACGCTGCAGGAGACAGAAGCGCATGCTCAGGCTGGAAGACGGTGGCACCAGTTCAGCCCACAGTGATCTTTGAATTCCTTTATTTTAAAGAATTTATGGAACTGAAACTGAGGCTGTTGTACCTGTCCCTAAATCCTAATGTGACCCACTCCGCTGAGAAACCCTAATCAATTGATAGAACAGACAGTGGGTGTCGAACAGAAAATAAAAGAAAGAGTTTTAAAAGATTCTTACTGTTGAAAGATCACTGAGTTGTGAAGACCACTTGCTGTACCTCGAATTCAACTGATTAGAGTTCTCCAAGTAGAGAGAAACACTCCCCCTCCAAGTTATGGAGGAGAGTTTGTTTCATTAGAGCACTAGGGCAGGGGCACTTTTCCTGAAAGGTGATGTCCAGGTACAAGTGAAAAATAAGACATCTCAAGTCAGGTGGGTGGACTGCATTGATGTCATTTTCTGGTTGTGACGAGGCATGACAGCAGGCCAAATGCTACCATTAGCCACGTGGCAATGAGTTTGTGAGGTCTCTGTCGTATCATAGCTTTGTGCAGATTTACAGTGATTTTAAAATAAAGTTTTTAAGAAGTTAATGTCATGGAAAGAAGGACAGAAAGTGGTCTGAGAAAAGTAACAGGGAGCCACAGTACTTCACAGCCTTAAATGTCATCCTTTCCTGGGCCTTCACGTCCCCGAGCTCCTGGGGAGAGAAAGGGAAACTCAGTAACAGATGGGGGCGTTCACATCATCCCTAACCTTTCACAGAAGCCACAGAACACAGCCGCTCCAGCTCACAGCTTAAGGGACTTCCGGGGGAGGGTCTCTGCTCCGGTAATCAGTAGGCGTGTCTAGCTCCCACTGGCCCGTCCTAGGTGTGGTTGCTAGCTGGCAGGACTGCCCTGCTTTTAGGGGATGGCGCCACTCCACCTGTTCATTTCTGGAAAGGGGTGGACAGGTTGAGGGGAAGAAATCTTTGCTAGAAAGAAATCTGCTGGTTGCTGCCTCTTTTTTCCCCCTGAGCTGCCAGACAGAATATTTAAAAATACACCTAAGCGGTTGCTGGATGCCAAGAATGTCACAACCACTGACTGCCCGTGAGGGGTTTTGATGAGAGGCTTGATGTGACACGCCGCAGCCCAGGAGATAATCTGACCGCAGACAAGACCAGACGACACACCTCAGAGCAGGGCACCCTCCTCGGCTTCCCCTCCCAAGGCCGCATTAGGGGTTGGTTGTCTGTCCCACACTGGGAAACGCGGCGCAAGCCCTAGCCACAGTTCTCAGCAGGTCTGAGGGTGGCCAGGAGGTGTCTTCCATGGGCCTGAGACATAAAATCGCAACCAGCATGACGGCTTTCCGGGCAAACGTCAGAGGCTGTGTCCCACAGGCTAACGCCTGACCCTCACAGCACCTGGGTCATCTGTTTCGTGAATCCGCTTGCCCAGGGCCACCCGGACAGTAAAACCTGGTGGGACCCGGTCTCAGGCCAATGCCATTGACCTCGCCATCCACACTCCTCATAGTTACGCATCTGTGCTGTACAGTTTTTTTTTTTTTTAATTTTAGGAAAGGGTCTACAGGGTGTTCAGGGTCTCACTACTAGATCAGACTCATGGTGATCCGCCTGTTTACAGCTTCCCAAGAGCTCGGGTTACAGGTGCTTGCCACTACGCCCGGTCTCCCTGGCCATCTCAGTGTGCCCCGGGGGCGGGGCTGGCACAGCAGGCCTGGGGATGGAACCCCCGTCCCTGTGCCTGCTTGCAGGTGCTTGAATTCACTGAGCTATTTTTCCAGCTCCATCTACAGATTTTTTTAAGCTTAGATTTTCCTAAGCCTCAACAACGAATGGGAGAGCTATTCTGTTGAGTAACTTAATATGAAATCCACATTTGTAAATGAATTCTGCAATTCATGTTTTGAAGAATAAATACATCTTGGATCAAGAAGACATATAAGAGCTATCACAAGCAGAACTACTGCGAGAAAGAAGCCACCATCTTGGCACAGATGTTCCAGATAAAGGCAAATGAAAGGGAGAGGGAGAGGGCAGGTGGGGGAGAATTTAGCAGGTTGACACAGTTCCCATTTGTTCTAAAGAGCTTTGCCTCTCTTCGCAACTTACAGTAATCACTGCAATGGCCTCCAGGCGTACAGTGCTTTAGGGCTTAGGAGGCACTTTCACACATATTATCTCAGTCGATCTTCATCATAATCCTATAAACTCAGTAGGACATTTCACTAATGGAGAAAATAAAGTTCAGAGAGGGCAATAAGTCACCTCTACTACAGGCTGTGTCTAGTGTCCCCCCAAAGCCTCCTGTGGTCATGGCAGAGCCTTTTCAGAGGTGACTGAATCTAGAGGGTGCAACTGAGTCATGGAGTAATGTGGGATTAAAGATGGGTTATCATGAAAATGTTCCACTGATTGCTTTCACACAGCCCCAATCCCCAGTGGCCGACATTATAAGAGGGGCACAAAAAAGCTGCTAAGACCCCTCGTTGTTTTTGCTGCCTCTGTCCACCATGGACTGTTGCCCTTCTGCCAGGTCACCCTGCCCAGGGGCCAGCTGATCACAGACTGAAACCTCTAGGACCTGAACTAGGAGCTAAGTAAACCTTTCCTCCTTTAACTTTGGGTGTCAGGTGTTTTGCCTCGCCAAGGAGAAGGTAACTAAGACAGCCCCCTAGAGCATCTAGGAGAGATGCTGGGGAGGCTATATCTGGGCTGGGTTGTTGCCCCCCTTGAGGGGAGCCCTGTGCCATTGCATGACTCAGCAATCCCATCCCCCTGCCCCCAGCCAGAGCTGCACAGGGCAAGACTGGCTCTCTTTCTGCCATGTCACTATTTGAGGCATCAAATGTGTGGCAGTATGGCGGGCTCCAGAGGCCTCCACGAGGCTGCTTCCATCTTGTCAGTCATCAGGGACACACAGCAAAGCCAGTGGGCACAATAGGCAGGATGACAGACGAGATGGAAAGCTGGCTGTGGGGAGAAAAGCTTACACCTCAGCGTCAGCTCTCTTCTGCGGAACACAAGTTCCTAGACTCTGAACCATTGGAGAGATAATGAAGAGGCTTATGGAAAAGGGCCAGGAATCGGGGCCTTTAGATATTCTATGGAATTGCACATTGATGCTTTGCGAAGTGAATTAGATCTGCATGCGTTTGAGAAAGCATAAATAACACTGATAGATTTCTGTAAGTTATTCCTTCTATCCATTTGGCTTCGGACTTATCTTCCATTGTCTAGCGGAGCTTGCACACGGGCAGCTTATGAGCCCAGCCCTGCTGTGAGTGGGAACGCTTTTTACGGCACCTTGTGTCTTTAAGACTTTGCTTCTGATCCCCTTAGTTCACTCAAGCACCCTCCTTTCATTGTTTTCCCAATTGTATCAGGTTTACTTCAGTCTTTTACCACGTGCAAGGACGGCCAAATAGCTCAGCAGACTAAAGCACCCATTTAGGCAGACTGCAGCGGCCGGTCCGATCCCTGACCTGCTCCTAGGGTGTGCTGAGACCATGACGGAGGCTGGGCGTGGTGGCACTCGCCTATAATCCCAGCACTTGGGAGGCTGAAAACAGGAGGATCCCTGTGAGTTTGAGCTGTATAGTGAGATCCTGTAGAACCTGTACTAAATACATTAAAAAAGAAATCAATCTTTTGCTATGTGTGCAGCCCCTGTGGGCTAGAAGTGGATGGCCATGTCAACTCACATTAGTGTAGGACTACTTACCCAAAGACGTGCTTGGAAAATTAATAGTGTCGTATGAAGATCTCATGAGTTTAAAAGACAACGGTTGAAAAATATATCAGATTTTTATCTCTTGAGACCTTGGTTTTCCCCTGTAAAAAAGTCATGCTAATATTACCAATTCCCTCTGATGCAGGTCACTGCAGAAAGTGAACCAAAGAATGGACACAAGCGAGTGCACTCAGCACGCTGCAGGCGAAAGCTCCCCTGATGGACCTTAGAGCTGAACAGACTCCTCTTGGTCCTGCCAAGAGCAGGGAGCAAGTCCAGGCTGCAGGGCGCTCTTCATTACTGCAGGCTTACACTCCACACTGACGAATGGTCACTTGTTTCTGCCAGCCATTTCTTTGATACAAGATTTATTTACTTATTTTATTTGGTATAGGGTCTTGCTATGCAGCTCAGACTCATAGCCATCCTCCTGTCTCTGCCTCCCCAGCCCTGGGATTATAGGTGTGCACCACTGGGTTTCACTGACTGGCTCAGTGCGCCTGGGGTTGGGGCTGCCACAGCATGTAGTACCAGTGATTGAACTTGGGATTCTGCATGCCAGGCAGATACTAAGACCACTGTGGTATTTCCTCAGCCTGATAAAAGGTTTTAAAAAGTACATTGTACTGAGAAGAATGTGAAAACAGAGACAAGAGAAATAGAGGAAGACACTGAGTTTCACTCTTTCGTTGGACTACAAGGCTCAGGAACTGTCCTTGCCCCCATCCAGCCCATTGCTACTGATCGGGGTACCTCTCTGCAGCCATTCCTGCCTGCTCTGGCGTACCACACCTCTGGGGGTTTGCTCCTCCCTTCTCCAGGGTGACTCTGTGGTGCTCCTAGCACAGTGTGCTGAAATGCTTCTACTAAGGAGCTCGTGGCCAGCCTGAGCTACAAAGTGAGCTTAAGGCCAGCCTGAACTGCATAGTGAGACCCTGTCTCAAAAAGATTTAAAAAAAAAGAAAAAGAAAACGCCGCTGCATAGTGTCAGCTCACCCCCAAATTTTGTGGCTCCTCATCTCTGAGATGATCTAAAGACCCACTTTCTGCTGGTCTCTGAAAACCACTCTCTCTGCCCTCCTGTCCTCAGCATGTCATCAAAGCTGCTTTTCTGGGTGTCAACATTTTTATAAATCAGAATCTTCTTCAACATAAAAGAAAACATTTGCTCCCCCATCTGAGTTGAAAGTGTCCTGCCAGGTCACTTCAGCCGCAGTTGGCTGCTGACAATCTGGGCTTCCCCTTGGCCAGATCATGGGCCAGATTAGAAGGCGCAAGCAGAGGAAATGCTAAGACCCCATGCTGTCACCTTCCTTCTCCTCTCCTCCTGCTTCTTTGGAAGAGGAAATACAGGAAGAGCAGGGTAAAGGGACAGTGGCTGCATTAATTAGAAATCTCACAGTCCCTCTCAGCTGATAAACACAGTCTCCTTCCAGGAAGTTGACACTACAGGTGGAAAGACAATGCAAGAAACCTTCCACCACAAGGCCTTCTCTAGGATGCTGGAGCTGCACACTGATGGACAGGTGCGCAGGATGGGCCCTACGTGTCTTTCTAGACAAGGCCCTGTGCATTCCACAGAGACTCTCTTATCTTGCCATCAGGGAACGTCACGTTCGTGCACAGGATACCACCTTGTTCAGGGGCCAGACACCACGGTGTATGTCTATTATTTTAAAAAACAAAATGGATGTAAAACATCCCCACATATTCTCCTGCAAATTGTGGATTTTACCAACTGTCAGCCATGGACAATGCCAGTTTTCTAGGGAGGATATTTTTTCCCCTTATGTGTACAAATATCAAAATCGCCGCCCTTACTCAACAGAGTCATGGGCCATGTGGAGATTTCAAGGTGATTACCCAGGACATTTGCTGCCCCAAAACCCACATCTTAAGAATAGCAGTGCCTGTGCCTGCTTCAGTGCCTGGGCAGTAGAAGGAAAGATTTCTCATTTTTAATATTGCTTCAAAGCAAGCCTCCTAATCGCTAGCACTGATTTTGTGCCTCAAGGTACCAGGCACTGTGCTTCATTTCAGATTTGCTTAATTTCACCGATCTCTGCAGTGAGTATTGTTTGCATTTTCCGGGTGAAGTCACTAAGCATGGGGAGGTGAGTTCACACAGGAAGGCAGAACAGGGTCACACCAAGGTGGTCCCAGTTCTGAGCATGGGCTGTGACTGTGTGCCGCTGTCCCACTCAGTGGAGAGAGAAGCACCATCACTGTAGTCCTTTGGCACGAGCAGTAAGACCCAGACTGCCGACATAGCTCAGCACCGAATCACAGGGAGCCCTCAGCGAGGCCACAGAGCCTGCACTTTAGAAGGGATTATTTGAACTGGGCAGAAGGAAACACAGCAGTTTGTAAAAATTAAGTAAGGCCAAAGATACGAATTGTTAAAATGTACACGTATGTTACAAAAAATAAACGTAAAATGAATCAGTGATTAGTATACACAAGGTTTTATGTTAAGCAAACATTTACTGTATCTGAATTGGCTGGCTGCCCTGTGCTGGGGGTGGGGCGGGGTAGGGCCTCAGCACATGGTCCATTTGGGACCCATGAGGACACAGAGAAACTAGAGAGCTCAGTGCCTTCTCCACAGTTTCTTGCCTAATAAGAATGAAAGCCCATCTTTAAAGTGAATGTCCCACTAGTCAAGATGGTGGGAGACAAAGACGGATTATGCATCTGCCTTGTCTCTTGAGATGCTTCAGTCTGGTGTCAGTAGCTAAACGTAGTCAGAGAAAACACATGCAGGCAGGTCAGATAGCTCGGCAGCTTAAAGTCCCTGCTGATGCAGACACAGGGGCCGGAGGTTTGATCCCTGGGCTGCTGTGCTGGCCACGCCTCTAGGGCATGCTGAGGTGGGAATGAGACGGCGTGGTGGAGCGTGCCTGTAATCCCCGCGCTGGGAGGTTGGCAACCAGAAGGATCACTAGAAGGTCGATCTGTGAAGTGAGACCCCATAGGCCCTGAACATGAAAAGAAAGAAACAACACAAGAGAGCTGCTTGGTTCAGTATGACAATAGAACAGAACACAGGTGAGGATGATTTCCAGTGAGTAGGTCAAGGCTGCCTTCCCAAATTTCAGAATCACTGGGGCTTGATTGTCTGAGCTTTAAAACTACTACCCTAGGGAATCCTACCTTGCAGCAGAGCTGGGGAGCCGCCCACTCCTGCACACCTTTTACAGCTATGCTTTGCAGTGTGACACTGAGTTACAGCACCATTACCTCTCAGGCCTGGCCAAGGCCATGCAATATGATAATGTCAAAGTTAAAACAGAATCCAGACACCTTGTGCCCACATTTAGGGAACATTTGTGAGATAAGAACCCTGCCAGTGCCTCAGACAGCATGAAATGTGACCAGGAAGGCGGTTTTATTCCACCAGAGGACATCGCAGAGAATAAATTTCACCTTTGGAGGGGAGTTTTCACCTATCACCATAAATTTCCTCTTGACGCTCACTTGCTAGCAGCAGGGCTGAAAGAGGGGGCAGAGAGGAAGCTACTTAACTCTGTCTCTCCACGCACCGCTCGTCATCCGCTTCTGAGCTGTGCTTGGTCCCCATCTACAGATCCCGATGGAGGAGGCAAGCCGCAGCCGCCTTGGCGTTGCCTGGAGTGATAGATGGAGCCAACTACTGCAACTGCTGACAAATCTTCCAGCCTCCCAGCCATAAAATGAAAAGGCAGAGAAGAAGGGGCCATCTGCTCCGTGCTGGCTGCAGATCTATCTTTGCTTGGATGGAATTAAGAGCCCCTCCATCTCCTTGGAAAAACAACAACAACCAACAACCTCTTCTTGTTCATTTCTGGAGGAGCTGATTCCTCTAGGTAGGGAGCATTTAAGACAGAACTGTGTTTCTAAAGTTAGCAAAGTCACGAGGTGCCTCCTCTGTGGGCTCCAACTCCCCTCTAATTCTGGTTTTAAGGAGTGTCTAGACTGCTTTTGTAGACTGGGAAAATTGTTAATGCTATTTTTATCCTGTATCACATTTTTATCCCAAGGTGCTGGGCTTTCCACTGGTGTAGGATCAAGCGGGGTCTTAATGATATTGCAGGATGAAGGTTTCCGAATTGTGCTCTGCGGAGCCTGTAGAGCCTGAGTCCCCCATCCCCCATGGGGGGGCAAGAAGGGAGAAGAGAGAAGCTGGGCAGAGCCTGGGTTGCTGCTTCTCTCTCTGCACCCCTTCTCCCCAAAGAGTGGATGTTCATTTTTAACTGTTGAGCCATTGGGGTTCTGTATCAGATTGCTTGAAAGAACTGTTTCATTTGCTAAAGTGCATTAAATGGGGGGAATATTAGACCATACTAGGCCAATGAGGCATAGTACAATCTCATTTTTGAAACATGTACACATGTACATTTTAAATGCATGAAGAAGAAAAACATATATAGCTTACTGATGTCAGTGGGGATGACTCATACTTTTGCTTATTTGTGTGTTCCAAGTTCTGCCATGAGTTTGTGTAAGAAGATCATGTTTCAAGAAGTCTAAATTTTTGAGGACCACTTGTGAATGTGAGAGTGTGAAGCTAGGGTGGGGAGCTTCTAAGACAAGAGCTGAAGATCAGGCCCTTTCCTGGCCTGGAGGACTGTGGGGACCCCCTCCAGCTGGCACTCCCAGAGGGGGACAGGCTGGCAGCTCTCCTTCGGCTCTCCTCACCATCCCTGCCGTGCTGCCAACTGCTGGGGAGGGTGGGACATCCAGCGGGGCAGCTCAGACTTACAGGGTAGCCACCGGCCCTAAGCAGGTGCTTCAGAAATGGGGTACGACTGCTGAGGCCCACCACATACTGGTTATGGAAAAAACAGGACTGGATCCTGAGGTTCTTCAGTTCCTCAGCCCCTGAAGGCTGACTGCTTTCACTGAAAAGTTTACGCAAGGGCATAGCTCTTAAGTGAGCCAGCTGTGGGGCCCAACATCTGGCTCCTCCCCAGTCAACTGCAGCCATTATCCCACCCTTTCCATAGCACTCACATTCCCAGTCTGAAACACTAGGATTGTGATTGTGATTTTACTCTGCAGAGATACAGTGAGGCTTTGATCCAGTGATCCTGTGAGTATTAGGCACCATAAGGCAGGGCGCAGCCTGAGCCCACCAAGTATTCATTCATATATCATGAGCCAGTTTCATTTGCATCTCCTGCCTGACACTGTCTGGACGCATCAAAGCCATATCTGCTTCTAAGTCCACCCGAGTCGTAGGAGGTGGCCTGAAGCTGCACATAAGGAGCTTCCCTTATGTGGGGTTCCAGGGGTGCACCTCCACGCCCAGTCTCAATCGCCATCTCAGCGCGCCTGGGGCGTGGCTGGCACAGCAGGCCCGGGCATGGATCTCTGGCCCCGGTGTCTGCATGGAGGCTGTGAACAGGAGAATCACTATGAGTCCTTAATTCATTTAGAGAAGCCCAGGCAAGAGACTACGATTTGAATCCTCTCAATTAAAATGCTTCCACAGGTAGGCAATGGTAGTGAAGTAGTCCAACAGCGTGATCTGTCAGCAGGGCTCAAAGAAAAAATTTCGTTTTTATTTTGTGTTTTATTGAAAGGAACATGGTTTACTATTTGGAATATAAACTGTAAATGGAGAAATAAACTATGCAATTAAATATGGCATTGCTCGAAATTTTTGCGAAATATTAATCGATTCAGTAAAGAACAACTGCCTAGTGACAGCTTCGGAAATGGAGAAATGTAAATTAGCATACTTTTTTTTGGTTTCATGCAAAAAATAAAGATAATTAAAGTTACCCTTCCTCACTAGTACCAGCTAGAAATGAGACCATGAAAACCTGGTATTACATGTCAGGCTACTTACAGAAAAGTAAGATAAAGGGCTGGCCAAATAGCTCAGCGGATTAAAGCGCCTGCTTAGGCAGACACAGGGGCCAGAGATCCATGCCCCGGCCTGCCGTGCCGGCCCCACCCTGAGCGCGCTGAGATGATGGTTGAGACTGGGGGGGGGGGTGCACCCCTGTAATCCCAGCACTTGGGAGGCTGTGAACAGGAGGATCTCTATGCAGTGAGACCCTGTAGACTCTGTCCCAAATACAAAAAAAAAAAAAAAAAAAGAACAAAAGTAAGGTAATTTAGAAATGGCAGGGAGATCCAGAAAATAGTGTGAAATCCATAAATATCATGCAGAATGACACTTTGGTTGCACTTTCGGAACTCCTATTTGTACTTCATCCAATCTTCCAGCCTGGTCGCATCGCGTCTACCCCGTGGCTCAGACACACACCCTATGAGTTCTTCATTGTTAGCTCTGTAACACGACATGCGTGGCTCCTCCGGAAAACACGTGTGGCCCTGTCACTTACACATCAACATCCTTCCGGTCACACACGTGCACCTTGCAGCCACGAATTCTGCAGGCCAGGATGGGCTGTCTTATTACGAAAGAGAGCAGCCGTGTGCACCTCGCAGGGGTCGGCGAGCCAGGGCGCATGTGCAGTTGCACTGCGCAGCGCTGGCAGGGGCTGCGCAGGCGCTCTCCTGTTGGTTGTGGGGACACACTCCCAGTGCTTGAGAGAAACACAGCTTCCTACCCTACACCTAGACCTGACAGTGACCAGCAGAGGAAAGAAAGGAAAAGCTGGTACTGTTCACATTTAATTGTTTTTGAAAATCATTTGCATTAGTGGGCAAGTGAAATTCGTTAGGAGTCCACAAAAATGAACAAAAAAGCCCTTGAAAACTCTTCTTTTGCTCTCTTTCTCTTATCCACAGGGGCAGGCACCCACTTAGGCAGCCTGCCCAGGTGAGAGTCATCGATCCAGGAAGGCAATTACTAGGCAGCCCTTGAGCGCCTCCTGGCTAATCCTGTGCTTCCTAACCTCGACTCTCCAGGGGAGGTCTTAATCTGGACTGATCTTGGGCTCACGGTTCTTTTAGCCCCTCCTGCGTGGATCCAAGAAAATCTCTGTGATGCACCCAGGGAATCTGAAGATAAAGCAGGCATTTCTCACGTTCTCGAAGAACTTACTGAATCATCAAGCTAATTCAGACCAAAATAAACAAACAAAAACTAAGATAAAATATTTCTGGAATCATTTCCTTATTTCGCTTCTTCTGTTAAATTATGCACCAGACACAAGACAGCAAAGACTGCTCCTGTTCATGGGTGCAAGATCTGATGGAAGACACAGGTAACGATGGCATCCAGGAGAAAGTAAGGTGAGCCAGTTCAGAGCGATCCCGGGTGAAACAGCCCTCGGCCGGCAGGGATGCAGATTACGGGAGCAGTGTCTTTAACCACTCATAGGTCCAATTATTTAAATACAGAAGGACCAAAAGTTGCATATTTTTTTTTTACTAATTTGTATAAAATAATATAAAAGGAAATAGAAAAATGACAGACTCAGTACAGGAATCAACTGGTTGAAATGACAACTTCCCAAAAGACGCTTGAGATAGTCTGTAGAAACACACACCCCAAGTGTCGAAAGCTGAGTGATTGTTGGAGTGTGTGTGTGTGTGTGTGTGTGTGTGTGTACATGCATTCATAGGGACTATCCCAGGAACTCCAGTGGGCAGGAACAGCACAGGGAGAAGTGTGAGGGTAGGAAGGGGCTGTGTGTGCCTGCAGACCAGAGTCAGCCGCAGCTGGAGGAAAGGGTGCAGTGGGGAGCAAAATCAGAGGGGCTCGGACAACAGAGCAGCAGCATTTCCTGTCTTCTGGAGCTGCAGCTTCACCCAGCACCGATTGAGTAATTTTGCAGAAGTAAGGGTGGGTTTTGAGGGAAACCTCAGAACCTTGTGATAGGGGCCAGGGAGATAGCTCAGTGGCAGAAGCAGCTGCCTGATAATTGTAAGGTCCTGAGTTTGATCCCTGGTTAAAAAAAATAAAAAATCAAGGCCTGGGGTGGGGACACACAGGGACTCACAGCAGTCACTCTCTCTCTGGAAGCCAGTGCAGTTCTCTCAGGCCTTTCTATGCAAAGCAGAGGCTTCAACGTTTAATCTGATTTCCCTCAATATTCCTGTATCTAAGACTTTGAAATGAAGGAAAAAAACTTCACACCATTTTGGAGTATGCGACCATCTCTAAGCTCCTCTTACAAGTGACACAAGCGTAGTATTAATATTGATAACTTTTATTCCACCCTATGTGACAAGGAACTAACACTTAGATCCTTCTAGAATCTTCTGTTGAGCTGATACTCTTTTATTTTCGACATAACGTATAGACATCCGATCCTGCCACACAGCGGACTCTCAATAATGTAGAACTTCCTTCTCCTGATTTGATTAAAGATGGCTCATTAAACGCGAGTGGAAGAGTTTTCAAAATAGACATGCTAAAGTTGACACGGACTCTTGGCTTTACATGAACAGACAAGCTTTGAGGAGAGCGGATACAGCTAAGAAATCCACATGCTCTCAGAGTGTCAGCAGGGTGGGTTCAGAGACCCCTGCATCTGTGTGCGCTGAAAAGGACGTGGCTGTGCCAGCACGGGGGCATCCGCAGGGTCATTCCGGAGTGTGGCATCAATCAGTGTGTGCTCTGCTGACCTCACCAAGAAAACGAGGCCATCTGGCAATGTCTCAAAAATATGCGGGTTTTCTTTTACTTTCTTTTTTAAAATACGTATTTGGTACAGGTCTCACTGAGCAGCTTGCACTTGTCCTCCTGTTTTCAGTCTCCCTAGTGTTGGGATCACAGGCGTGTGCCACCATCGCTCAGTCTTGGTGGCAGGCTCAGTGTGCTAGGGAGTGGGGCCGGTGCAGTCTGTGGTGCCTGGGATCAAACCCAGGTCCCCGCACTTGCCTAAGTAGGTGCTTAATCCTCTGAGCTACCTTGCTGGCTCTAATGTGTGGGTTTTCTAATATGACTGAGACAGCAGCACAATTTAAAGAATTATGAAAGACATCATCTTTTTACTGTAAGTAAACTAAAAAGCAAAGGAAGGAGACATTGGTTATAAAACAGCTGACACTTTTAAAGTCAAAGATTTCTGAGAGTCTTGAGCAGAAAGAAAATATAGCACTGGTGTTGTATAGCTAGGGTTCCTGAGCAAGTCGGTTGAAATCTATGGAACACCCAAGACTGCATGGAAAACAGTATATAGAAATATGTATATTTTTGTGTCTGGGTTTTTTTTTTTTTGCGTGTGTATACAGTGTTATGCACTATACCAGGGCTTCTGTCCCTAGGCCTTGCTTAATGCTTGTATTTTGAATAAAAAAAAAAAAAAAGTTGCCGAGGCTGGGTCGAACTTGTGATCCCCTGCCTCAGCTTCCCAGAGTGCTGGGATTATAGGCATGCACCATGAGAAGTGTGTCTTTCTTGAGCACTAATTTCATTGTTTAGATGGTTAGAAGGGGTAAGCTCTGGATGAAAATACTGGTTGCACTCTTTTCTAACTGCATGAGTGCTGGAAAAGTCACACAGCCCTTTGGGCTGAATAAAGCCACTCACGCCTCTATAGAGGTTCAGTGACTTTAAAAATCACTTTTAAAGGGATATGGAACTTAGCACAACTATAATAAAAATAATGAAGACAGAATCTTGCATCCAGAAGGAACTGGTTGGACCCTAGATTTCTGGGCTCTGAAGTAGCGTTGCCTGAAAATTAATAAGTCACTTGAAAGACCCGCACAGCAGATGCCCACTGCATAAAACGGGCT
Source organism: Ctenomys sociabilis (assembly GCA_004027165.1). Classification (NCBI taxonomy): domain Eukaryota; kingdom Metazoa; phylum Chordata; class Mammalia; order Rodentia; family Ctenomyidae; genus Ctenomys; species Ctenomys sociabilis. The sequence continues at coordinate 165,114 of PVKA01000625.1, read as the reverse complement.
GCCTCCCAGACAGAGCCGTGGGCAGCAGCTTCGCTCCACACCCTCTCATGTGAGGCTAAGGAAGAGAATGCCCTTTCCCGGGAGCAACTCACGGTCCGGGAGAGGTAGACAAGTGGTAAAGATACGTGTTTAAATAAACACGCAATTCTAATTACCTGGCAAGTCCAACAACAGAGAGATACTCAGAGGATTATGCAGGTGACAGATGCTGGGGGTGTAGGTGACCTTCACGGCTTGTCAAGGAAAGCTTCATTAGTGAGGCAGCAATCCTGGGAACATCCGGGTCTTTCAGTACTAAGTGTGCATAGCGACTGAGAGCCAAGAAAGGCTGCAGTGGTGGAAAGTCACAGTGCATGCATGGTCCAGAGGACCAACACACAGGACGCATAGAGGTGAGGAAAGAGTAGACAGAGCCGGACCAGGAGAGCCATTGCTTTCCTGGAAGAGGTGCTAACAGCCTTTATCAGGCGGCCAGAGAGAGGCAGATGTACAACTGAATATTAAAAACAGGTGGGAAAGCTGAGGATAGAGCAAAGGACACATGACATCTGTGAAGTCACAACAAGAGAATGGACAGCAAGCACTCAGACAGGACATGAGCCAGGGGTGCCGCCGCGAGGATGTGGCAGGAGACAGGCAGAAGAAATGCTTAGGTGATGAGCGCCAGAGGATTCTGCAGTCGATGACACTCAGGCTAAGAGGGAAGGGTGCTCAGGTGCCCCGGTGGGTTCCTAAGCGGTGACGGGGCCCTAAGCGGTGACGGGGCCCAGCGATTCCTTGTGGGGAGTCAGGAGCTACTGGAGCTGAAGCACACATTGAGTGAGATGGACTGGGATGTACTGAGCTGGATTGGACTGGTAGGACACACAGAGCGAATCCAGAATAGGTTGCTATAAAGATTAAATTAGATAATGCACACGGACCACCTCATAAGCCACAGAAAACTAATTAACCTCATTATTTTAGCCATTTGCTCACAGTATAAGCCTCAGAGTCCTTATTTAACCTCTCTGTTTTAAATTTTTCCACTCACTTGCATGGGGATGGCAAGCACCTCTTATCTCTAATGCATACTGACATTAAAGTATGAAATGAAATTTTCTAAGCAACACAAAGTTCTTTGAGGAACAGATGCACAGATCCAACGTGCTTTAATGTAAGAGCCATACCATTATGATTGCTTTTACAGCTTTGGAGATTGAACCCATAGCCCCCATATGCTAGGCTACCCTGAGCTACAGCCCAGCTCATCTTTAAAGATTTCACTTCGAAACAGAGTCTCACTGACTTGCTCACACTGACTTTAAACTGCTGATCCTTCTGCCTTGACCTCCTAAGAAGGTGGGATTATAGGCGTTAAGTACTCTCTGCTTGGCTCTCTATATTTTTAATAGTATCAATGAAAATTTATTTTTTGTAACTTTTCTATCTCATACAAGCCATTGTATGCTTTCCTGTAAGGATACTTCATGCATGTGTAGGTGACAACACTTTTGTGCCTGTGTTTTTGCCTAGAGATACTACCTCCTCACGCATGTGGCAAGCAGCATGAATTGCTGGAATTGGCTGGTAAACTGAAGCTAGTACAGCGATTTTTATAATAAAAATAGATTGCACTACAATATAAACAGGTGATATATGGACCCTCAGGAGTGTCTCATAGGAAACAAGTAGCTGACAAAATTAAGACTGAGAATTATTCAAGTATTTGGGGAAACCCTTTTGGATTTCAAATGTGTATAGCTCTGCTGCATGTCTAATTCCAAATTAGCATGCTTTTCTGTGACACAGTGACCCTGACAGGAAGTTACAGCAGAACCAAGTAGTTGAGGCCTGGCTGAGTAGTGCCAATGGTCTTGGTGCCTGCAGGATCTAGGCAGGTTTGGGCTCACTCATCCAAGATCTGTTCACTTTAAAGCAGAGAGGGTCTGGCTTAGTCTGTGCCTCACCTCCGAGCAGCACGAGATTCCTAAATTTATCCCTGCAATGCATTCCATTCTTTAATACTCTTTATTGCAGGCAAATCTCTCCTTTGAGTCTCATCTAAATCCATTTTTAAGCACCAACCAGCAGGAGAAATGATAAGCGGAAAACCTACCCACTAATCGGTAAGAGAAGAAGGAGGCCCGTTAGTCGGAAACAAACAGGAGGCCCCAGTGCAGACCTCCCTTCCAGTGGGCAGTGCAGAGGACACAGGGCAGCATCGTATGCTGTGTGGACACTGCTCGCAACTGTCCGCTTGCAGAAGGGGAAACCCCTGCTCCTGGGCACTCGTTTCTGACACAGAGTCTGTAAGATATTCAAGCTGGTTCCTCTGCAGTGGGAATGAGGTCAAAGCAAAGCCATAGACATGAACACCCGGCATCCTTGCATAACACGGGGGCTTCACTACGAAAGCACTTGAACTGTCTCTTGACTATAATTTTCTTTTCCAAATAGAGGTTAATCAATGATTTTCCTCTGCCTTATTATGCTCTTCCCTTACAAATGAGGATTGAGGAAAAGCATATGTCCTTTATTTGAAGCCATTGTGCATTCTCGTAAATGTTGCGACAACAGCTCTACTATTCTTGGACTTCACCAAAGAACAGACTGATGCAACATGCATCCTCACAAGCCAGGTATCACAGCCGAGAGTGGAAAGATGGCTTAACCCACACCCAAGAAGCTTATATAAACATATATGACATATATACATACATGACATATATGTTATATACATAATACATATTTCTATAACATATGTATTTATATATGAATATTTATCTCAAGAACTAATACCATGTAGCAATACAGCAATGACCAAGACCAAAGCATTGTTCCAACAATCCTATGCTTATCGTCTTGATCAACTTTCTCAAGAACTTGAGGAGACAGAAAAAAGCATCAGTGGAGGCAAAGTAACCCACACAGTCCCACAGCTGGTGAGTGGCATGGAGGACGCTGGAACCCGGGCAGTTGGGCTCTCAAGTCTGCAACCCTAACTGCTGTGGAGAGAGGGATTTCTCCAGTAAACTTGTCTAACGAACAACCAACGAAGATAATCCTGTTTTTAATTTCACATGGAGTGTGCCTTGAATCTTCCATATGATCTCTTCAATCCCTCATTTAATATCAATTAACAATAATTATGTTTTATTGTACATTAATGAAGTGTCTGGCGCTTTCATAGACTTAAGTGCCTCAATTATCTTATTTAACAGAATTCTTAAAAAGATCTACTGAGGCGTCAGTTTGCCTCGGTTTTTACTGAGGAGACAGGCTCGCAAGTCTGCATTGCTGAGGTCAAGGGATGAAAGGTGAAGGTCGGCACCTGGAGCTCCCTTCTGGCTGGAGCATGCAGCCTCCTCCTCACTCAACACACAGAGCCTCTGCTTAGAATTATGACAACCGACAAGTTCTATACGCAGTCTTCAAGATGTGCAGGATTGGCTGCAGCTATGCACACTTCTTCTGTTAACTTTGAAGTTCCTTAGAGCTAACTTAACTAAGCCAAGTTGTGAATTCACTTTCCCAGCCATGCATGGCATTTCTGTAAAGTGCACGACAAATATGTTTAAAGTAAAAACGACAACTCATCCTTAACTTTGGTGAAACTACCGGGCTTTGGTGTGATGATATGGTTTTTTTCATCCATCTTCTACTGGATAATTAATTTCCTATTTTTTTCTCCTAAACTGCAAAACATGAACAGCTAATTCTATCAAGAATGATTTTCCCCAGTAGACAAATTATAGTTCTAAATTAAAAAAAACTAATCATCCATGTATAATAGGCAAATTTTCATTTTAGTGATTGCAACTAATCAATATTGACAGAAACTGATATCATACACTATTCTATCCCTCTTTGTTTAGGACTAGAACAGTTGTTTTTGCATTATGAGTGAAATTACCAAATAATAAGATGTGAAGGTTATGAAAAAGGAACACTTACTTCTATGTAGGTTGTGCTTGTATTTTTATGAGAAATATAGTTGAATTATGATATTGTCAAAAACAGCAGTAATGTTAAGATAGCACGTGTGCATGTGTGTGAATGAGTGTGAATGTGTATGAGTGTGTGTATATGTGTGTGCATATAAACACAAGCTGGAGGAAAGAAGTGCGGAGCAGGGCTCAGCTCCTCTGGGTGCCAGGACGCTTTCCCACGGCTGCTCCACCACTTCTAGGACACAGTCTCTGCTTATGTAGAAGGAGAGAGAGAGGAGCAAGGGACAGAGCACTTCCTCAAATGACACATTCTGGAGACACCCAGGTACTCGTGCCTTCACTCATTCTCAGGGACTTCGTTCCAGGGCAACCACTAAGCACAGATGCTGCTGCAGTGGGACGTGGGAGGCCAGGTTTCTTTATTCTTAATTTTTTAAAGTTTTACTTTATTTGTTTATTTTTTAATAGGACCGTTTCAATAAGTAATACATTTTACATTGTTATCTTCCTAGTGGTTACCATAGTACAGGAAGCAGACAGGATATCCTGTCCAAACACTATTAGTACCAATCTTTCTTCTCATAGAATTAAGCAAAAGTAGCTGCTTACCTATCCTACTATTCTGTATATAAAAATACAAAATGGTCCTTCCTTTTTCTTTTTAGTCCTGTCAGAGATGGGTATTCTATTGGAATTTAGATATTATAGGTGCTTGAATTCAACAAAACCCTTTGACACAGTCCAGCAGTCCACACCGGTATTGAGTTATCCATAGAAGTTCTTGACTAGAGCTTTTTACAGCTCAGCATATTAATATGGCTTTACTTTATATACCTCCTTTTAATAGTTTTCTGCTGAATGGTTAAGACCTATATAACAAGAAATGCAAATTTTGTATCTGATAAGGTCAGTCAAGTTCCCTCAGGTTTTATCCTACAGCCCTGTACTGCACTTTGTAGATCCCTTGTCAGCCATGTGGATAAGTCACGGCCATTGCTTGACCAATTTACCCTCTGTTAAAGCCTGAGAGAAAGTTTTCTCTCCACATGACTCTCCTTAGGCACATTATATGTCATTGATTGCATTCCTCTCTAGCTCCATAATCTCCTTGATCAGAAAATTTGGGGCACAACTGAGTTCCGTGATGTTACAGTACAGGTTCTCCTGTGTCTTGAGTCTTCACTGACCTTGAAAAGCTAGGGCCAAAATGTTGGCTGACCTTGCAGCCCTTCTATTTCTCCTATTTTTGATCTGCAAACTTAGGTTGTTAACCACCCAGAAGAGGAGCTGATTATTGCCCTGCAACATATCCAGTTCAGTTTACCCTCACTATCTGTCTAAATACCTTAGGCATTACATGGAATAGGTATTTTCCATCAAGTGTTGAAGTATTGAACTTTAAGTCCTCACAGAATATGAGGGAAATTTTTTTTTAAAAATAGGGCAAACAATTAAACACAGAACAAAATGGAGTAAACAGTAGCTGGTAAATAACATATCAATCATACGTTAACATATCTCAATTATAACCATCAATGTAAATAGACTCAATTCACCAATTAAGAGAAATAGACTGACACAGTGGATTATGCAACAAAATCCAACAATATGTTGTATACAAAAACACACTTAACTCAAAAGGACATTCATAGACTTAAAGTCAAAGGATGGAAAACAATACTGCATGCTCCAGCACCTCAGAAAAAAGCAGTGGTAGCAATCCTGTTCTCAGACATTCTCAATTTCAAACTAAGAATGATCAAACAAAATAAAGAAGGCCACTATATACTGATTAGGGGAAAAATTCAAGAGGAAGAGGTAACACTTATAAATATCTATCTACCAAACACAGGAGCACCCAACTATATAGGACAAATCTTAATGGACATGAAAAATCTGATATCTGAGACCATAATCTTAACAGGAGACCTTAACACCCCCTTATCTCAAAAAGATAGGTCAACCAGATTAAAAAAAATAGCAAAGAAGTAGCAGAACTGAACCAGAGCTTGGAACAAATGGACTTGGTGGACATATACAGAGTGTTCCACCCAAACACAGCTGAATACACATTTTTTTCAGCTGCACATGGATCATTTTCTAAAATAGACCACATAGTAGCCCATAGGTCATGCTTAACTGTGTGCAAGAAAACAGAAATTATCCCATGCATATTATCTGACCATAGTGCAATGAAACTGGAAATAAATGACAAAAGAAACCAGAAAAAAACCCTAAAGACATGGAAATTAAACAACACCCTACTCAGCAATCAATGGGTTACAGATGAAATCGAACAAGAAATTCAACAATATCTATAATTCAAAGAAAATTCAGCCACAACTTATCAGAATTTATAGGATGTGATGGAAGCCGTTCTCAAAGGGAAATTCATAGCTATGAACTCACACATTAGGAAAACAGGATGGGAACAAATAAACACCCTAATGCAGTACCTCCAACAACTAGAAAAGGAAGAGCAAACCAAACCCAGAGCCCAAAGATTGGAAGAAATCATAAAGATTAGAGCAGAAATTAATTTAATTGAGATGAAGAAAACAGTTCAAAGAATTAATGAATCAAAATGCTGGTTCTTTGAAAGACTAAATAAAATTAATAAGCCCCTAGCCAACCTCATCAAGAAGAGGAAAGAAAAAAATTCAAATACAAGCAAAAAGAAATGAAAAGGGTGTAATCACCACAGACCCAGTGGAAATTCAGATTAACAATAGTTACTTTGAGAACCTTTTCTCTCACAGAATAGAAGACACAGATGAAATGGACAGATTCCTCGAAAGGTACAAATTACCAAAACTGAAATAAGAAGATATATTGTAACCCAATAACAGCCAGTGAAACATGAAATGTTATAAAAAGCCTGCCTACAAACAAAGTCCTGGTCCTGAGGTCAGGTTTCTAATCCAGCGTCCAGGAGCTGAGAGCAGCGAGGTCAAGCTCAGGCTCAGAGATTTTTCAGCTCAGTGAGAAGCTGAGTCAAAACAACATAAAACGGAACTCAGCCCTGATGTGGGCTAGCGAAGCAGCTCAGTGTGAAGGCCCTGGATTCAACCCTCAGGCTTTAAAATGGGACAGAAATCTGGGATGTTTCGTCTTTATTTTGTGTTCAGGTTAAAAGAACAGAACAAGAAATTTTAAGGCCTATTAGGAAGAAGAAAACAGATTGTTAGCAGCAAAAGATTCACTACAATTTAAGACTGTAAAAAAAATACTCTTTTTCTTCTAAATCAGTCACTATGCTAGGACTCTGCAGGCATTCTTCTTTCAAAATCAAGGCCCCTTACAGCTATTTAAAAGCTAAAGCCTTAATTAAAATTCCATAATTGAAAGTGAAATAGAGGCATTTTGTGGAGAGAAGGGCATGTTACCTTGTTCTTTGGAAAGTGTCACTTATTGATCCTTAATGTCATCAGGAAAGGAGAGAAAGAAGACACAGGGCTGAACCCCAATATTCAGGCAAGACCACCCCTGAGAGAGCAGAGATGTCACTCGCTGGGACAAACTTTGCTTCATCGAGCTTAAACACCAACTTCAGAAACAGCAGAGACCTAGGGCTTGGCCAAACTTCAGGGAGAGAAGCTCCAAAGCATAAACCTTGAGGACAGGAATGAAGAGGTGGCGCAGAGGAGGTCAGAGTGAGGAGAACGGCCCCCACACCGTGACACTGCAGCCTGTTCTGAGGAGTCCAGATTTGGAAAATTTTCGATTAGTGTGCAGACTCCGCCATTCTCTCTCCCTTTCTCGTTGCCACATCCTCCACTGAGGAGCACTCCTAATCCAATGAGCACCTACAAAATCCAGGCCACAGGACATCCACCTGTGTTTAAAAGGAAACAACAAATAATCTACAGGTAAATATGAATGCAAATTCAAGGAAGTCACAAGGATTCTTACCTACAGTGATGTCTAAACTGTCTGAAAACTAAAACTGGGAACTTCAAGCACCCAATGGGGTGTATTATCTAATATAATATTATGCCCCACAGAGGGCTTGACATATAAGGGCAGACATGGAAATAGGTTCTTGTAAACTAGAGAAAGGGGTCACTGCTCCCTGGGTGACAATTAACCGATATGGCAAAGTGAAGGTCTTGGGCTCAGAGAAACCAGCATTCCAAGTTTCCCCAAGCTAATCAGGATTTGGAGGTAGGAAAGGAACTTACTGGGAAAGTACCAGTCTGTGGGTCCCTCTTCCCTTTGCTAGGACGAAATGCCCAACATCAGTAGATGAGAAGGGGAGGGGTCCCTCTTGGCTTATGGCTTCAGAAGGTCCTCTTGGGCTGCCAGTGGCTGAGGCAGTCAACACAGAAGGGCCTGGAGGAGGAAAGGCTGTGCCCTACAGTGGATAGAGAGGGAGGGAGGAGACTGGGTGCCTGAATAATTCAGACAGATTTCCTCAGCCTTCATTCTCCATCAGATTTGCTGTGCTCTACAGACCCATGAGGGGGGTGGTACAGGATCTGTGGAAGTGGAACTGAAGCAGTTCTAAAATAATGACTGGGCTGTGAGTGACCTCAGAATCTGGTGGAAAAGGTCATGCAGAGGAGAGACTCTGAGTCCACATGGTGGAAAGAAGAGTGCTCTAGGTTTGCAGCTGAACTTGTAGTTCCCAAAGCCACACAGGTAAGGTATATGAATTGCATCTCTGATGAACATGAATAACCAACTTTTTCTAAGCTTGACTTTGAAGGTGCTCCAAATTCAGCCCAAGGAAGACATCACTGCTGATCATATAAAACACAAAGACCTTAGGTGTGCCTGCATGCTGGGATGCTTTACATGTGTCCAATGGGCACTGCAGTTGATGGTTATAAGTAGGTGGGGCCTTTGCACTGTGGCCCTGGAAGGATCAAGAAGATCCAGATGAGTACAATTAGAAAACCTGCTCAGGGCAACAGAGGGAGCCAGTCCCTTCCCTACCTTCAACTATGGCAACTGCTTCTCCCTGAAGATCATTCATCTTTTAGCTAAGAAGGTCTGGATGCCCAAAGTGGCAGATCATTGACACTGATGACAGGGAGAAAGGCAGGCACCTGGAGTCAGAGGTACCTGAGTTACAGGTGTCCAACCCTCCTGGTACTGAAAGCCTGTGTTAACAAGATCCTCGGTTCCTCATCTTTTTCCTCCCAGGCCCAGCACAGCCCAAAGCCTGTGAACTGGAAGCACCAGCCCCAGGGTGCCTGCTTGCCAGCTCCTCTATGGAGAACTTCACAACTCAAGCAGCTGTGACACAACTGCACACTCCCCTTCCTGCTTCTCCCCTTTGTCCTTCTATCTGTTCCTGACACCACTATCCCATGATGTTCAATAAATGTAGCTACTTACAAGGAAGTAGATGTGTGATAATTCTTTCCAAGGGCATTACCAGAGGTGGGAAAGATCCTGGGAAATCCCCCATCTTGTGTTGCAGGAGTACTGGTTGGTCTTCCAAAGGTGGGGTCAGTCACCCAAAAGAATAAGCCCTTCACCCCATGAAAAACCTCACAGTGAGAGGAGCCATTCCTGATGCCACTGAAGCACATGCCAGGACCAAGGACACAGTTCCCACTCCAAGTCCTGAGGTGGTCACTGCACTCACAGAGAAGCCACTCATAGTTTCCTGAAAGGTCTAAGACAAGCCACGAGAAGCACCACGGAGGAATGCGGAGTGCAGGCAGCGTGGTGTTAGTCCTAGTGGCCTCCTGCGGCTACGGGGACATCTGTGTGAAAGGCTGAAGGACCATTCTCCTAGAAGCTATAAGAATATATCAGCTTTGTTCTCATTGAGTCTCCTTTTTTCCAATGAAAGATGCGGAATTTGGTATTTCATTTTCAACTGTGAATACCTTTTTTGGGGGGGTGATGTTTCCTAAGGTCAGTTTGTGATCCAGCCTTAGGCAGGTTGTGAAGACCTGGGAATTGGAGATGTGAGTGGCCACACAGGTGAGCCCTTCCCTTTCATTATGAGACCGGAGACACCACCTCCAAAAGCAGTGCATCAGTTGGCCGTAAGCGCCATTGTGACAAGACAGGCTTGATTACATCGGCAGGAATGGTACTGGCAGCATAGCTGGCATCCTCGTGGTAATTATCGAGAGAGACTCTGAGAACCTGCATTAGATTTCAGACTGCACTTACTCCTCATTGCCCTGGAGTGTTTGCCATGACACTAGTGGGTGTGGCTCTTACGTCTCTTCGTATCTGTCCACTGCCTCCTTCCTCTCGCCCGTCTTCTCTTGTGATCGCCAGCTGACGCTCTGATCTGGGGCTTTATTTTGAGAATGTTCACCACTGAAATATCCCTGATTTGGTCCTCCCTTGGCACACCCCTCTGGCTGCATTTCTTGTCCCTGATGACCCAGAAGAATGATCACAGTCAGGTTCAGTTTTCTGCAAGTCTACTCAAGGAGTGCGTTGTACTTTTACAAAGAGATACGCCCCACTGAGCTGTTCTCCTTGGACAGGAGCAGTCATGATCCCTACTTAGACCTATTCATGTACTAGGGCAGCCCATGGCAGTATTCCAATTCCTTTGTTTTTTTTCATTTGTGCATTTGGTGCAGGGTCTCACTTCGCAGCTGGACTCATAGTGATCCTCCTGTTTTCAGTCTCCCCAGCACTGGAATTACAGACTGGGCCTCAGTTGTTGGCTTAGCATGCCCCAGGGCAGGGTCGGCATGGCATGCAGAACTGGGGATCAGACCCTGGTCCCTATGCTTGCCAAAGCAGGTGCTTATTCTCCTGAGCTATCTTGCAGGCCCCTGTAATATTCCAATTCTGTCTGCCTTCTTCACATAGTACTTCTCATGCTCTGTAAAAAGAAGCCTCTCCTTAGGGGGCCTGAAGTGCTGTCCTGAGGAAAATCAGGATAAATACTTGGCTCTTTCGCTCAATTTACCAGTGCTCAAAATAGGTAGGTTTTCTAGCATCCTATGATATCTAGCATACCAATGAGATGAGCATATTTTTTCTTGAAATTATTATGCAGTTACGCATGTAAGTGAATGTGGTGGGTTTCAAATTATTTCCATTATTTCCCTTACTGATGCTCCCTGTGCCTCCTCTTGGACCACTGGCATGGTATGTAATGGTCATTAGATCTTTTGGGCTTCACCCTAGGAGCCTTTGGTGACGTTGTTGATAAGTCTTTCCTTTGTGATAGGACAGAAGTGCTCTGCCACCCCTTCAGTTATAAAATTAAATCAGCATTTCCTTTGAGGCGGCTTTTGCATCCATGGCATTTCTTTTGCCAGGACCCAAGCTCAGGGCATAAAGGCACCACCCCAGGATGGCTCACCCTGCCCCCTCCCCTGACCTTTTCTGTCTAATCTTTTTCATCCTTATAAGAGACTTGCTCAAAGAAGCCCCATGCTTTTGCTTACTGAAAACTCATTACTAACTCATCTTTCCTAATATGTAGAGTAAACACAAGGCCAGCAACGTGACCTGTGAGTTTCACCTGATCCGGCCCTAGGTAGCTCCTATTTATCACTGAATTCCCTAAAGCACATGGCGTATTACAACCAAACAATGTCACTTTAATTCCCTACAAACGTCCTGTGTTTATCCAGCTCTGTGACTTCACTGAGACTGATCCTTCATGATGAACTTAGAGGCCTAATAATTTTTTTGTAAGTTGGTTGCCTCGCACATTTCTGAGATTCAAATAGGAAACTATTTAATCCATAAATTTTAAATGATTTAGTCTAAGATGAGCTATTTATATCTCAGCATGGAACTGAAATTTCCCATTGTTTGAGATATCCTCAGTTTTTACCACTTACAAATTTCAGTTAATTTTGAGGAATTGTAAACGTATAATAGAAGTTACTTATGCTGGTTTGAAACCTTTCAGTTTATGTGCGTGTTCTTTTGCCAGCATACATAAAAGGAAGCTTGGATGATCACATCCAAATTGCTGATTTCTACTGGTTTATTGAAAGGAACCGTAGATGCTTAATTTTTCTCCTATCTTTTAGTTTATTGACCAATTTTTCATGCTTATATCTGGTAACCTGGACAACTAATTTGAAGACAAGAATATGCAATATAAGAACCATTGTTGAATTCCTATCATTTTGTTCAGTGAAATTCTATATTGTTTCTAATTTTTTTTACTATCTTTTTTTCTCTTAAAAAATAATAACAGACAACTCAATGTTAGTTAATGAAATTATAGGAAACGTAAAGGGAAGCAAAGGTGTTACTTTCATTTGACATAATTATCAGGAAACACCAAAAATAGCTTAAAACTATCAAAAATATAGGTCAAAAATTAAAATTCATATTTTTGTATATGCGAAACAAAAGTAGAAATTATGATGAACTTTTATTACCTAAAGAAATCAAAAGAGTATTTGTCAGATTTACTTTATAAAGTATAGTTAAGCTGGAATACACAAACATAAAGTAACAGATGTCTACTCCTACTTAAAATTTATAAGTATTCATTTGCTAAGTTTTGATGTAGAGTTCCAAAATTACCTCTGTGGATAGATTCACTGATTGGTATTTTACTCCCTTTTTGTACCTAATATATGTTCTATAATTTTTACTTTTTGCTCATGTAAAGTGGAGAAAAATAAAGAACTTATGACACAATGTGACTGAAACATACTTTAAAGATTTTTTTTAGTTTTTAAAAAAAAAAAATCAACTGCATTTATGCCTGCCCACAATTTAATGGCTTTTTATTTTTAGAAGTAATTGAGTCTTCTCAAAGCAACCAGCTGGGTTAATATGAGCGAAGACTATTTTTTGTTTTCACAAGCATATGTCATTAAGTTACAGTACAATATCTACTTGAATGATGGCACTACAATAACCATGGAAACTAGCTTAAACAGACAAGGGAAGTTCAGTTATTCTGAGCACACAGCACAGGTGATGGAGGCAGGGCGCCCAGGTCTACGCAGGAGCAGCCCATTGGCCTGGGGCGTGCATGTTTTGTGAGGCGAATACGATGTTTAGGTCAGTGCAGGGAGTCCGTTAGGGGGCAACAGCTATTAATACTATAGTTCATTTAAGAACATATCTAACAATAGTAGTTAAGACATTAGATGCTAAACACTACAAAATAAAGTAAGATGCACCAAATTTTGAATGAATGTAGGGATGTTCCTGGATCTACAATATAAGGACTCAATGTCGTACAGATGTCAGCTTCCCTTACTTTAATCTGAAATATAATGAAATTTTAAAGAAAAACAGAATTAAAGGGGCTAGAGAGATGGCTCAGTGAAATAATCACTTCCCTGGCAAGTGCAAGGGCCTGAGTTCAATACCCAGTTCTGCCAAAACAAAACAAAACAAAACAAAACAAAGGCAAAAAGCAGAATTAAATTTTCTTTTAAAACTGACAGCATCATCTCAAATATTTTCCCACAGGATAAAAATTGCAAAAGGAATCAGTAATAATATTCTCAAACAAAATGCAAGGAACTTCTGTACTGACATATCTAAGGCCTGTTATAAGAATACAGCAATGAAATCATTGTATGTGGTGCATAGAGGGAAAGGCAGACCTTTGGTCTTCTGTCCGGAGCTAAACACCAACAAAAGTCCCTTAAACATAAGTAGGAATTCCTTGTGTTTGGTAAGGAAGGCATTTTAGAAAACTGGAGAGCACAGAGAATATTAAATATATAATATTGAGACAACTGGCTATTCATTTGGAAAGAAAAGTGAGTTGGTTCATAATTCATACTTCATGCCAATTTAATGTCAACTGGGTCTGAAATATGAAGGTAAAAAATGAAACAATAAAGTAGTAGAAGAAAATATGCTTAGGCAGTTTCATTATTCTTAGTTGAGAAAGTATTTCAATACAGGAGGATCAGAAATTGTGAAGTTGAAAGGCAGATATATTTTCCATACTTAAAAAAATACTGTTCACCTACACGGAAATAAGTCCAACTACATAACAAAATGCTCAAGGACAAGTGAAACGATTTAAATCAAACATGTACAAGCATACTGATACATTAAAGTGGAGCTCTGAAGAAGAAATAGTAATCAGAACAATGGACAGGGTTCTCCCAGAAGTTAGTGAATGATGAAATATAAAGAGGCACAGAAAGATACAGAAAGGTGCGCACAGAGTCGCTCAGTGAGCACACACTGTCATAAATCAAGGGGCACCTGATTAGATGCTAATATGTTCATAAAACAAGAGTCAATTATAACAGCCATATTTATATATTCACCCACGAGGTCATATTTCTTTTATATAACATGCAAGATTATAAAATGACACATACACAAATATTTCTTGCCTACGTAGGTCCCTGGTTCACAAACAAGTTCTGTTCCAGTGCAATGCTGATGAATCAGATTCATTCATAAGTCTCACAAAGTGAGTTCCATGGGCTGGTGAGACAGCTCAGTGAACTAAGCACCTGCTTGGGCAAGCATAGAGACCAGGGTTTGATCCCTGGCACCACAGGCCATGGTGGCCCCTCCCCAGCGGCACTGATCCAGCCAGTGAGACTGGGTGGGGTGGTGCCTACCTGTGATCCCAGCACTGGGGAGGCTGAAACAGGAGGATCGCTACAAGTCTGAGCTGCATCGTAAGACCCTGTACCAAATACATTAAAAAGAGAAAGAAACAAATGAGTCTTAGACACAAGTCTTTGACTCGGATACACAAGGTGAAGCATAACCAATCCAAACACACACACACTGTACATAAGCTATTCTAAGCACAGTAAGCATACAGCAGCGCAGCTGTGACAGTGTCTGGCCCTTGTGAGCTACGTCCTGAGTCTGTTTATATCTAGTCATGTTACTAATTACTGTGAGAACCATGTGTTCTGTTAGGGCTCACCACGCGGGTGTATGCAAGCTGGAGACGATCTGCATGGAGTTCTGATTTCGCTTTACATTCACATGTTGCACCAGTGTGCTATATATAGGGGGAATATTCTCAATTTATTTTATAGATTTCCACACTATTTTGTTTTTCTGTAAAAAACATGTTTTATTTTTGTTTACAGAAAAACATAAAAATAACCAATATAAGTCATAGGAAGCAATAGTTCATTGAATACATTTATTCTTTTAGTTATAGTAAAAGAATATCTTGTGAAACAATGTGATTTTCATAGACTTCATGGGCTTATGAGTCAAATTATATGTAGCATTGGAAGGTGGGTGCCAGACCTGGCCTTACGTGGTTGCCATGCAGATGTGGTTATGGCTTATGTGTGGGTGTCCCCAGGTCTCAGGTATTCGCCTTTGGCAGACATTTAGGTTGTGGGGTGTGGTGGGGGTGTCCCTGGCTGTTGGGGGAAGGGTCTGGTCTGAAGACAGGCTTGGTAGGCACAGCCTGGAAGGGGCACCTTCCTTCTTCGCGCCTCGCGGGAGATCTCTGCGCCCGCTCCTCGGCAGCCAGCAGCTGCGCTCCGTGGCAGGCCCTCCTGCAATGCCTCCTGTGCCCTGGAGCCTACCAAGTACAGTCGGAAACTTCTACGGACAGTGGGGCGAGACGAGCCGCTCCTCCTCGGAGGCCCAGCTGTCGGGTACTGTGAGCAACAGCTACGAAAGTGGCTGAGACAGACCTCCCAAACTCAAGCTCCCTCAGCTTCTCAACTCCTTCTGTCTTCAGCCTCAGTTTCAGCATAATTAAGTCCTCATGTGGCTCACATGGCTGCCTCAGGCGCAGTCACAGCACTGGTTTCCTTGGTGACATCCATGAGGAGTGGAGACACAAGCGTCTCTCCCAAGCGTGGAGTGCAAGTCCTTCTTAGTCTGACAGGTCAGTTGAAGTTACTTGCTCATGAGAACCACAGCTATTAACAGTGCAGTGCCTAGAACCAGTGGGTTTGAACCAATCTGCACTTATAGTCAAGTTGGGTATGGGGGGCAGATTGTAATTCTGTTTGGAGCTGCTGTTGAATAACAAGTAGCTAACCAGCCGTGGCCACCAAAATAAAATACAGTAGATGGATTATATGATTATGTACAGAGTATGATCAAAAGTTTCATTTCAATGTGTTAATTAGCTTTCTGTGTTAACATTAATAAGCAATCTTGCTAATTATCCACAGCGCTTTAATGATATGTGCTGCTAGTATGATTCTGAGGTCACGGAACCAGAGTGCATTGTCATTCAACTCCATGTAGGTGCCTTACATGGCCACTGTCTTCTAAGATCTGGCTTTTTAGGTACACTGCATCCCCAACTTACACAACGTTTGAGCTGTGAACTCTCACAGGCCTATGGTGGAAGACTCAATTTGTTGGCTCCCAAACAAATCTGACTTAGGACCAGGTCTGGAATGGAGCTTGTTTGTGAACTGAGGGCTTACGACAGACAGATTAATTTGGAATAAATAAAAAAAGAAATTACTGAATCCTGCTTGCTATAAAATTTGTAGAACATGTCTGTTAGGATTTTTTACAAATCTTAGGAATTATTTGTTTTTGTTCTGAAACCATAGCTCAGTGACAAACGTGATCCTGGGCGGTGGATTACCCTGGGAAGAGGCGGCCCTGAGCAGGCTGGTGATTAGAGAAAACCATCTGTAAGGTGCCTGATGAGCACATTAAGCCGGAGCGCACATCTCCTACCGTGCGTAGAGGGGAGAACGTTCGGGATCGTGAGCCTCCCTAAATGCGGACGCACACAGTAGGTGCAACGGTGAATTTGGTTTTCTTTTCCAGAGGTCCTGATGCTATGCTTCATTGCCAGCACATAAGGAAGTACACAGACAGTGTGGATTTGGCATAATGGCGTAAGATTTAAATTAGGCTGCAGCAGGCCTCTTATTGATTTATTATTTATTTTTAGCAGAAGTGATGAATTATTTTCCTCAGAAGCAAATCGAGATCTATGCAAGGCCCAAGCAACTTAAAATCGGTCCTGTGACTCACCTCAGGCCGATCTCTACTAGAGCTGCAGGGGCATAGTTTTGCCTAGGGCTCTATGTGCCCTATCCCATAAAGTATGAGGGACAAAGCCCCATTTACCATCTAGGCCCAGCTTTTCCAATCTCATGTGTTATGTGTTGTTTGGTGTAGTTTTTTGGCCTCTGTGTTTTTGCTGACGCTAGCCCGGCCCTCTCCATCAGTCTTTCATGTCCAAGCCCAACTCACCGCTCAGCTGCAGGAGGCTGGGAATCCTTAAGAGTTAATGTGGCCCGTGAAGCTGGCAAGGCAGTGCTGCAACCTGGGACCCAGAGCACCCCAATCTTGGCTCTGCCTGAAGTCCCCTGGTGTCTTTGTCATGCTTCTTATAGCTGAGACAAAATATTGGACATCCACAGTTAGAGGAGAGGCTTAATGTCACTCACAGTGCGTAGAGGTCTCAATTCATAGCTGGCTGGTGCCAAGGCAGGCGGATGGCAAAGAGGAGAAATGGTTATGGTGAGCAGAAGGCAGCTGAACAGTGGAGAGTGGCAAGGAAACAAGTGACAGGCAACAAGTGACAGCTGTGCCCTCTTCCTGTCCTTTATCTTCTACCCAGGCCACCTGCCTGAGGGCGGGTAGAACTCACACCCAAGGTGGGACACCTTAACCTTAGCACTGCATCATGAAGCAACCAGTCACACCCTTAATCCCAGCATCATCCACTTTAGATCCGGGCACCTCTGAGAAGCCCCACCAATGACCACATCTAAATGCAAGCTGTAAGACCTGTGCTCTCGGGGGAGCTCCCTAAACAGGCAAGAATAACAAACTGAAAGTAAAATCACTAGTACTGGAACTTTGAAGAGCTGAGGTGGTACGTGTGAACTTTCTCTTCTCCTCTTCCCAGATCCAAGTCATACTATCTCTATGAAACATAAATAATGGAAAAGATGATGGAACCCAAGAGTGTGCAAGAAGAGACAGACGATTAAGAATCTATGCTTGCTGGGTGTGGTGTACACACAAGTAAGCCCAGCACTGGCAAAGCTAAGGCAGCTTGGGCTCCAAAGTGAATCCAAGGCCACTCTGAGCTGTGTGGTGAAAGCCTGACTCAAAAGTCACATTTCGTGTTCTATAGATCTTGCTTTATGTTGGTCTTAACCATCCTGCAGAAAAGTATAAACCCAAAGTATAAAAAGTAAAAGTGTTACATTTTAACATGCTGAGCTGTGGAAGGCTCAAGTCAACAACTTCCAACAGTTCAATCTCCAGTTCCACCAACCCCCCAAAAACAACAACAACAACAACAAACTTCTGACATTGCCAGTTCTGCTGACAACCCACAACTATTATGGACTACTGGACTATATTGGATTAGTTTGCTGAATTCAAGCACCTATAATATTTGAATGGCAACGGAACACCCATCACTGACAAAACTAAACAAAAAAGGGGGATATAAATGAAGGACCCTTTTGTAGTAAAAAAAAAAAATATATATATATATATATATATGTACAAAATAGTTAAGATAGATATACAGCTACTTTCTCTTAGTTCAATGAGAAGATTTGTACTAAAGCATTTGGACAGGATATCATGTCTGCACCTTGTACTGTGAATAACTACTATGAACACAACAATATGCAATGCATTAATTATGGCAACTGTCCTACTAAAATGTTTTGAAACTGTCTCATTGCTATTTCTTTCTCAAAAAAATGAATAGAATAAAATAAAACATTAAAATATTCTGGGTACTAAGAAAAAGGAGAAGAATCTTGCATCTGTTTTTTAATGTGATTTCAAAGTGACCGTATAAAGGGAGGCCCAGTAGCTTTTTGAAAATGCTGCCACTAGGATCAGAATCTTCTGCCTGGGCAGGAAGGAGGGATGCCAGAGTGGGCACCTTGCCTAGGTGTTTGCCTGCTCCCCTGGGAGACAGGAACAGCAGGAAGGCAAGTTAAAGGCTGCTGTCAGTGTGCTGAGGAACTGAAAAAGTTCCTCGCCAGAGCCTGCACACACCTGGTGCCACACCTCCTCCTCTCGCTGTAAACCCGGCTTGCCGTAAGCCTGGGCTTCTTGTGGTGCTGGGGTCCCTGGGAGCTGGACTACTAAGCTCGGTCTGGATCCTCCACAGTGTTATGCAGCAGTGCTTTTCACCTGCATAGGAAGCAGTCAGAATATTGGTCAGTGAAATTAAATATAATTTAAAGGGCAGGCGCCTTGCTTCACAGTTTGTACAATTTGTAAGAAAATGAACATTCATATCCCACATATTATCACAAATAGCTGAAAGTTGCTCTAATAAAATAAAGACAAAAATCAATAATTTCTCCAAGGAAGTGCCTCCGAACGATTGATTCTACAGACAGGCACTAAATTAAGAGATTTTCTACCCATGTTGCTTTGAAACTGTAAGGATAATCTGTGCTGGGTACAGCGTTCAAGCTTAATGAGTGACCTTCTCTCTCCCGGTGAGCAGACATTTGGTGTCTTCCTTTCTGTCCTTTCTGCATGTCTTTCATGCACATTATTAAGACCAAGCTTCTTACCCACTGCGTCAGTCATCAACTGTCCATTGTCTCCACAGTAGACAAGCGAGCACTTTGCCCTGGTGTGCAAGGCGTCCAGGGTCAGGATCAACTTGTGACCTTATTTCTCTTCTCTCCGATATTAGCCTGGTACTCTCAGAGCTCCTCAAACGTGATATGCACTTTCTCTCCTCCTAGTACATGTGTGTACGCTTCCTTCCCCCCAGTACACCATACTGCTATCCGTTGATCCTCTTTCACCACTCCTGGCCAAAGGCAATTTCCTCTGGTAGGCAACAGAAGCACAGTGACAGGAGACTTAGAACTTTCCAGCATCCTAAACACCCAAGTCTAAGAGCTTAAATAAAATGTCACATTCAAAATGTACAAATAAAAACAAAAAAATCCAAATTAGCAAGTAATGAACCTCCAAACACATGTTGTCCCCATTGTTAGATTTGGTCCCCTTAAAACATTATTATAACTGAAAAACGTTCCTGAAGTTGGCTGTGGTGTTTTAGTTTAAAACACCATGTGGCCAAGCCTGAACCTTGAGGGACCACCCTTACTCAATGTCCAAGTCATGCACACAAGCAGCTTCCAAAACAAGATTAAAATATATAATGCCCAACAGCAAAAATGCTAGGCGGGCGTGGATGGCAGGGCACACTTTAGTATCGTGTTACAAGGTAGGGTGGACATTAACAAGGTGACCAACTATGGCCTTTAAGAATCTCCTATGGCTGACTCTTCCTGTGGATCCAGGGCTGCAGGACAGTGAGGGAGCCCCGGCTGCAGAGAGGCTATGGCCGGGCCACTCTTCCTGTGGATCCAGGCTGCAGGACAGTGAGGGTGCCCTAGCTGCCGAGAGGCTCGGCCTGAGCCTCCCACACCTTTCCAACCAGCAGGACCTCTCTGAACAGTGTTTTGTTGCTTTCAACACAGTGCATGTCCTATAGTCTCAAAGTTGTATTGATGAAGAAGGGTGGAGGGAGATCTCAGGGGACGTGCTCTCAGGAGCAAGGACTACAACTGTCCCCTAGCACTCAGCAAGACACGTGTCTTGTTTGTGTATAGAGTACCTGTTATGTGTATGACCAGCTGGGGACGTTAAAGGAGGATCCATGGAAAACCAAGAAAGCACCAGGCGCAGTGAAGCCAGACGTGCTAAATTGCTCTGGAGTGGAGAGTCAGCTGGAAGTCAGATCTATAGCTCACTGCACCAGTAACCTGAAGAATGTGGCAACTGCTTTGCCTCTTTGTCTTTTT
Organism: Ctenomys sociabilis; assembly: GCA_004027165.1. NCBI lineage: Eukaryota > Metazoa > Chordata > Mammalia > Rodentia > Ctenomyidae > Ctenomys > Ctenomys sociabilis. The sequence continues at coordinate 144,533 of PVKA01000625.1, read as the reverse complement.
CATCTGCAGAGTTGGGCTGGTTAGTTGCTATTTTACAAGGTCTCTTATTAAATGACAAAAGGGTTGAAAATATATAGAACGGTAGCTACACAATACACACCCAAACTGTGTTCACTATTTCTTTCTGCTTTTCGTAATACCCAATTACCCCCTTCTCCCGGGACAGCAATGGGAGGCCAGATGTGGAGGGTTTGTCAAGCAGGAGTGCAGAGGCAGAGTCAAGCAGACGCACGATGATGCACGGTGCTCAGTAGTTTGGCAGCTGCATGTGGGAGAGCCACAGAAGCTGAGGCTGGATGTGAGGAGAGTTTGGCCATCCCAATACCTTTGGATTATATTTTTGCAAGCAACAGGAAACTACAGAAGAACTCTGAGCACCAAAAGGGCAAGGCTATGTATTTCCAAAAGGGTCACCCTACTAGCTGAAGGGGGAGGGGAAATAAGGAAGCAGAGTGAACAAAGCAAGCACAGAGCTCCTGCAGAGCTGGGCCTTCCAGTGCATACCTGTAATCACAAGACTCTTGCTGAGGCAGGAGGAAGAAGTCGGAGACAGCCAGAGCAACTTATGGAGACTCTGTCTCCAAATAAAAATAAAAAATGAGTCGAAACAAATTTTCACTTGAATATGGTGCAACTGTTTTTGACAGCTGTGTGGTCACAGTTATGAGTGGTGGAGAGCCATATACTGAGCTTTCGGATACAGCAGGGCAAGAGGATTAAGACAGTAAGATCACGGAATTACCCACAAGCATATGAATTTCTAGTCTGTTTCTCAGTGATCTCTCCACCCTCATTCAAAAATGTGAAAGACAGGAGGGTTCCAGATATAGCTCGCCACTGTCCAGAGACTAGCTTTGGTGGGACCCAATCTCAGCGACGACCCCTCCACTGCTGAGAAGCCTGCTAAGAGCAATCGGAAACCTAGAGCTCCAAAGACCGCCTGAAGGCTGACCCATGATCGCTGACGCTGCTCCCTGGCTCCAGTTGAGACAACCTCAGCCCTGTTACATTTTTCCTTCCAGTTTTCTGTCTTATTTGTTTAAGATTCACTAGCCAGTTGTCAGCCCTTAGGGGAGGAGAATGGATTGATTCTACTTCTTAGGCCTAATTTAGAAAAACATGTTCATACCTTAGGAAGGGGTATAGTAAATGCCTCATTTAGTGACATAATCCTGTGTCAAAGCTGCTTTTTGCTTTCTCCACCCGAGTAGATGCAGCATTTGATGAAACTCCCGAAAGTGGGGGAAAGCTCTCTTGCTCCTCCTCTTTTCTAGGATGTAGTCTGCATGTGACAATGACTTTCAAAGAAATTTGCCTGCCTCTTGCTGACTTCTCTTGGAAGTTAATTTTAATTTCTTTCACTAACAATGAAGGAAAGTATTGCATCTTTTGAAATACACTAAATGGATTGAGTTTGTAACAAAAAACACTTGTCCCCCCGTCAGTCATTGTCTTGTAAGCTGAGCATAGGTCTGCAATTCAATCGTGCTGGGTGCTCCTGCATCCCAGCAGAAGACCTGAGGCGGAGGAGAGAGGAGGGTGGTGCTGCAGGCCTGCCTAGGGATGGTTGCGTCTTCTCTCAGGTTGCGGGGATGCCGGCCTGCTTCCTTAAGAAGTTGTGGGTGGGCGGGCATGGGGAGAACACTTACCAACATGGGGACCAGCCAGGGGAACCCTGCAATTTTGTTTTCCATATGAGGAATCCTATGGCAGCTGATTGAGTCTCTCTAGCTTAAAAATGATGCAAGGAGTCTTATGAAATGTTAATAAGGGCTTTGTCAGCTTATTTTTGTTACAGTTTGCAGTTTTAAAAATCTGTATTTTTTTAACCTAATCCAAAATCCTAGTTCCTGCATATTTCATTAGTGCTGAACCAATGCTTTAATGCATCTCAATCTTTGTACGCACATTCTTTTCAGATCTATTAAGCAAATGAAAACCTTCAGAGAAAAAAAAAAGAGCTGGGGATGCTGCATACTATAAAGGCCCTGGCCCCTCCCTCCAGTGTTGCAGAAAAAGGGAAAAATACATGCAAGGAGGCATCAGAGATAGAAACAGGGCATCAGGAGGAGATGACAACAGCCTGAGAGGACCGCACACCATGCATTGAGCTAGAAAGTAGAGGAGACTAGAACAGGGTGAGAAGGTATGTGCGATTGCAGGTCACTCTGAGGACCTCAGAGCAGCCGCTGTCCTCTGAGTGTGGTGCATGGGTTGCTTGTCACTGCGCTCATCCTAAAAACAGCTTATCCAGAAATTCCATCACCTTGATCACTACACGTACTGTTCAAAGCAGCTGGCAATATTTTAATAAAGACTTCCTTGCAGAAGAAATTGGGATTTGATTTGCATCCTCGCCCAAGCGCTCATCTCACGGAGGCTCGTAACGGAGCTGACGTTCAGGCGCCTTCTGCCACATCTGAGCAGCACTAGTGCACAGGACTCCGCGTGTAGGACTTCCGCTCTGAAGGGTGCCTGCGATGCGAACAAAGATCTGAGCAGCGTCCCTGGTGAGGTTGCCCGGTGAGGTGGCGTAGAGAGGGGGAGCTGCGTTCCTGAGGACTACACCAACAGAGCGCTGAAGCGCAGGGTGCCCTCCGCAACAGAGCCTGACTGCCAAAGGTCAGAAGTCTCCGATCCACGTCACACCCAAACTGGCTCCTTCTGAGGACTGTGAGGAGGAACCCCACCCAGGCCGACCCCTCCAGCTTCTGATGATTTGCAGCCCTCCTTGTCAATCATTTCTGTAAAAGCGCCAGCCCACCGCTGGCTTCTCCTTTACAGCATTCTACATTCCATACTATGGAGCAACACCCTTCAAACAAGGACACCAGCCACAGAGGACTCGGGCCCTCCCTGATGACTCATCCTCATCTCCTAAGATCTTGCTCCCAAGGGCTGGTGAGATAGCTCAGTGGAGGAAGAGCCTGCTTAGGCAAGCACATGGACCAGGGTTCTATTCCCAGCACCACATGCTGAGTCAGGCCAGTCCCCAGGCATGCTGAGCCGGCCACCAAGACCAGGTGTGAGGGCACACATCCGTAATCCCAGCAGTGGGGAGGCTGAGAACAAGAGGATCACTACAAATCCGAGCTATAGTAAGAGCCTGTACCAAATAATTAAAAACAAACAAAAAGACGCTGCTTCCAAATAAAGTCTTGTCCTTTATTTCAAGCTACGTGAAATTATTTCCTTGGCGCATGAATTTTGGGGACATAGTGAGAGGCCAGGACCGAGACCTGGAAGATGCTGGTGAGCAGCTCGCCCCACCGTGCTGTTGACATAGGTGTACCACCCAGACCGATAGGCTCCCAGAGGCGAGGAGGGCTGTCTAAAACATCTTTGCATATTTTGCCTAGCAAGCTTCTTGTATGTAGAAGTGGCTCAAAACAACATATAACATTGTCTGATGGTGCATAACAAACAAAAACCGAACGTGGAAGAGCCCCCAAGAAATGTTTTGCACACAGTATGTTGTGACACACTGCCTTATAGACAACAGTTGCTGTGCTTGTCAGAAAAATCGCCAAAGTAGACGTTCAAAATATATTTCAACTCATTTGCTTAAACAGCATCCATATCAAAAGGCTGTTTTTCTCCATGGGCAACAGAAGGCATAATTATTTGCAAGAATTTTCAGGGTTTCTCCCTTTGCTTTCTCAAGTGGCACATGAGATTCTCTGCACCACTCTGTGCATTCGCCAAAATCTCATTGTCTTTTTCAAAGTGTCACAGCCCCTGGAGGGTTTGCAATTGAGCATGGGCTCCTGGAACACTTGGGGATCAAAGAGAAGTTAATTTAAAAGTATGTAAGGACTCTGCGAGGCACAGAAGTCACTTGGAGAAGTACCACAGGACACACTGATGTTCTCCTCACCTAAGCTGCTGGAAGGACAGCAGAACGCTAGCATGGACTCCCCCGCTCTCAGTTTGAGAGTAGTAGGCAGCCGAGTGGAACGCGGAAGGGACTGATAATTCAATTCATTTTTCAAACCTTTCTTTCACTTGTTAAAGAAAAGCAATGACACAGTGGAGGGTAATTTTCCCTGTGACTGGTGACAGGGGAGAGGCCACACCTTAGAAGCAATTTTATTCTTCACAGACATTTCGCACCTATCATATTCTTATTACTGTATCCATCAGGCAAGAACCCTAGTTATCTACATCCTAACTATCTCCTTAGAGACTTCAGAGAATTCACTATAGAAGAATAGAAAAATGACACCAAAAATAATAAAAGAGGGAAGCAGCATGTTTATCCCTAAATATATAGAACTCATGGATCCTGACATGCCTCTGACAAGATTGTGACTGATAATATATCCAACTACTTAACTTGCACTGTAATTATGCTGACTGCTTTTTCTTTTCCTCTTTCTGGAAAAAGCTGAATAGCATATGATTTCTTAGAGATGCAGCTCCAGGGTAGACTCTTGGTTTTCCTGCAGCCCAGGATCACTTCAGTGTTTGGCCACCTAACCCTAGACTGTGGCGAGTCAGGTTCAACTGAGAGTCAGTCACTGTAAGAATTCAAAATTGTGCACAGATTTCCCCCTAATTGGTCCAGAGATTAATCAGTTCTTCATATAAGCTAGCCAAGTTTGGTGATAATTGCTAGCATATTTTCATAACACAAATGAGCACGAGGTCATCCAGTAACTGGTTCACCCTGCATGCTTACCAGAGAGCAGGTTTTTGTAAAAGTAAGCTATGTCTCCAGAGCAGAAGCCGACTGCATCTGAGACTCCTTCGCCTCCTCCTTTGAAACTCTAGGACATAAAGTCTCGGTATGGGGTCTGAATATTTTCTGAGCAGCTACTGTGCACCAGCAGGGTTTCGGAGACAAAGGGCTCAGACAAGTAGATGTTTTACCCGTCTTCAGGACTCTTATGGTCTGGAGGGGGAGAGGTAGCACAAAGGGGAGGTTCAGTGTGTGGTGGGAGGCTGCGTGCATAGGCCACAGGGCTGAGGGGGACTCAGTCTAACACAAAGTCTGGTGAGGTTTTCTGAAGGAAATAACGCTGCTGCCAAGAACTAGCAAGAGCGAGTTCAAGGGAGAAAGTACGGGCTCATGAAACAAGCAACAGACTTTTCTTCTTGCAATCCAAAAAGAAGTATATGTGATCCCTTTCTCCACTGTATAGTAGAGGAAAGGAAGACAAAGCAAGGGGACGGGTAAAGTGCCTGATGTCACAAAGGTGCCAGGTCACAGAACTGAGTGGGGGGTTCGAGCCCCTGTGACTCCACATATGACCAGTTGTGTGTGGGGGGGGTGTGCTCTACACACCCTGGAAATGCTGACTTTGTGGGTTTATTTATAATGGCAACAGCCAGTACCACTAAGATAAGCCAGTACTTTGAAAAGAGCAACTTGGACTGAGGTTAAAATACCAAGATTTGAAGAAGGGAGGTGACACTGTGGGTCAGCAAGCACGTTGGGGGTTTAATGGTTAGTCTGAAGGAAAATTAATGAAGCATCTAAAAAAGAAAAAGGGAAAACATAGTGCCCTGTACCACCTATCCCATCTAGTTTGAGGAAAATGCTATAATGATAATCATTCACCCCTTGGGTCTGCTGTAAGGGCAGGGTGACTTCTTACAGCCAGCACTTCATGCATACTAAGTTGCCCAATTGTTTCCCAGATAAAGCCATAGATATCAACTTGGCAGTGTCACGCTCACACACCTACCATGTGCAGCATGTTCTAAAGGTGTTATAATGTCATCTCTCTTACTTTGCACAAGAGACCAGTGATGCAGGTACCACTAATACACTCATGTTCTTGAAGAGTAAAACGAGAGGTTAGGAAAGCTGTTCAAGATCAAGAGCCTCTACCTGGCCGATACAGCTGAGAAGCAAACCCAGGCCTTCTCCTTTCAAAGGCCAAGCCCTTAACCACTGCCCATGAAGATATCAGTAGTGAGGGCCACACTGACAGCTGTGGGTGCCTTCCTGTTAGCTTATCTATTTTTTGTTTTGTTTTTATTTTTATTTATTATTATTATTATTTGTATTTTAGGGAAGGATCTGCAGGGTGTTCAGGGTCTCACTACTAGGTTGAACTCATAGTGATCTGCCTATTTACCGCTTCCCAAGAGCTGGGATTACAGGAGTGCGCCACCACACCCAGTCTCAACTGCCATCTGCGGGGCTAGCATGGCAGATGCCGGGATTGAGCCCCAGGCACTCTAATCCACTGAGCTATTGGGCTGGCCCTGATTGCCTGTTAAAAACAGCAACGTAATTCCATCATGCACTCAAATTGATGAATTTTTAAAAAATTCACTGATTCTGACCATTTCTGCAGCAATAAAAATCCTGATCCTAGCACGAAAATGATCATGGGAACTAGAAGCAGAGAGGGTAGTGGTCCAATTTCCAGATCATTTTCTGGGGTACCCTGCAGAGGCTGGGGTTCATTAGACTGTCAGATTTTTTTAAGCAATGGTAAGAGGAGAGGTTGGCAAGAGCCATGAACTCTATACTGTTCTGCCACTCTGTGTGTGTGTGTGTGTGTGTGTGTGTGTGTGTGTGTGTGTGTGTGTCTTGAAACAAGGACAGGGCCTGCAGAGATAGCTTAGTGGTGTAAGTGCCTGCCTGGCAAGCACAAAGACTGAGCTCCATCTCCAGCACCACATGCTGTGTCAGCACTGCCTCCAGGTTGCAGAGTGAAACCCTGTACCAAATACATCAATTTAAATTTAAAATAAATAAAATAAAATTCAGGGAATGTTAAAAATTCTTTGTATTCTGCTTTAGCTAGGTGTGGTAGTGTATGCCAGTTATCCAAGCACTCAGGAGGCAGAGGCAGGAGGATTATTGCAAGTTCAAGACCAGCCTGGGCTGCAAAGTGAGCTCAGGTCCAGACCAAAATGCATAGTGAGACTCTGTCTCAAAAAGACAGAAAAAGAAAAGTGCATTTTAGTTGGGATTGCTGAATAGTCCATTATTTAAGTGCTACTTGGATAATCTTCTTTCCATTGTTTTTGAAAGCCCATAAAGAGTTAGGCCTAGTGTTGCTGCCTCTTCCAATTGTAAGAGAAGTCAAAAATCCAGAATTTAGACACTGAGAACTAAACCAAAATTCAAAGGGTAACTGGTGGGCGCAGTACCCTTGTGGGTCGGCGTCAGCCCACGGGCCATCGCTTCTGTCTTCTGTGCAGGCTTCAGTCTCTTCATCTCTGGAGAACTTACCTTTTCACCTAGAATTTAAGACCATCCATTTTGAACTAATTGAAGTCCAACTTCATCCTTAACCATCAAGGATTATTTGAGGACAATGCTTTAAAACAATCTCTTATTTATTTACTTATTTGGTACAGGGTCTCTCTGTGCAGCTTGGACTCCTAGTGATCCTCCTGTCTCAGCCTCCCCACAGTTGGGGTTACAGACATATGCCATCACACCTGGCTTCAGGGCCAGCACTGCACACTTGGAACTCTGGGGCCAGCATGGCATGCGGTACCTGGGATCGAACCCAGGTTGTTGTACTCACCAGGCAGGCACTTAGACCACTGAGCTATCTGCCCAGCCCCAGTGACACTACCTTTTTAATAAGGTAAACCATGTATCAAATCCATATTTAAAGGGAACTTGTGTATCTTGACAATGAGCGACCTCATCTTCCAGAAAAAAATTATCAGCAATTATATCTAAGAATGACACTGCAAATTACTGAAGCTTGCCTGTCCCTGTCTTTAGATGATAGATGAAATCTCCTCAGAAACAAAGGACTGGCCAACAATCTGTAACCCATCAGTGGCAGTGCTAGAGCTCAAACACAAGATTTCATGCATGTCCTCTCCCCTTCTCCACTAGCTTTTAAAATTCTATAGAGAAAGTCATCTGAACTCCCAGCTAGATCTAGCCTGCAATCACCTCTGTACTGGGCTTTTCAATTTTCACTTTGGTTTAGTCACTCGAGTTAGGTATCTGTCACCTGGAATCAAACAATGCAGCACTGTTTCTTTTCTATCTTCCTAACACCTCACACTCTTTTCCAGACTAGAAAAGCCATCCTCTCTTGTCCTTCCACACATCATACATCTGATTTTTATGGCCTTCCATGAACTTTGCCTAGTGTTACACACAATCCTGATGGGTCAGCTTCTTGCTAGCCAATACTTTCTTACTCTCAGTTCCTTTGTCTTGTATGGAAATCATCTTCCAAACTAGAACAGAAGCTGCTCATTCGGGAGGAATCTTTCCATTCTGCCACCACGTCCCAAGAGCATTAGGTGCAGAGAGCACCTGGCCGTTCTGCTAGGATTTGCCTCTGGCTTACAGCCATCCTTACCGTTCCAGCTTCAGTTCTACGGACATCTGGCCCCAGAGCAAATGCTGGTTCTCTCGGTGTGATGGCCCATCGCAAGCTGCATTTGCTTTTGCAAGGGAAAGACCTCAGAATTATTTGACTTTTTATTACTTTACACAGTGCAGTTCTTCAGTAATGAAAGATTTTATTTCCTTTGTTCTTTGGTCTAGTTTTAGGAAATATCAAACTACTCCAGGTAAGCGGAGCGGCAAGAACTTCCCTCATTACTTTTTCTATATTATGCATGACCAGAAAGTCTCCACTGGTACCAGGGCATAGCAGTTCCTTCTCAGTGCACCAAGGATATTGGGGGGGAAAATGTCAAAAAGCACATTTAAATAATTCGATTTTTTCCTTGACTAAGAAAGAAACACATAATTCTGCTTGAAGGAAATCTGTTTTAACAGTCACTTTGTTCCCTCAAAAGGTTAGGATATTTTATTTTTTTAAATGCAAATCATATTTTGTGTTAACAAAGCAAACCTTAAGACTTTTGAGTAGTGGAGGACATCAAGTGCCTTGAAGTCTCTTTGAATGGGTGAATCGCTGTGACTGATTGAAGTCACACACATATGCATAGCTGATCAGACATAGGTCCTGATGTTATGAAGAGTATGGCTTTTGATGCATAAAGTCAAATGAGCCAAATGAATAAAATAGAATCTCGGTGTTAGCCGGAACTTCAAGGGAGATACAAGCTGAATGCCATGAAAATGAGTAGGCTGATTTTTCACACACTTGGCCTGGTTACAATTCTCCTGAACAAGACAGGAGTTGTTATGGAGACACAATTCCAGGGTTGCCTCCTTTTATCATCTTATACATGCACTGAAGCACACATGCACACAGCTACACATGCACACAGGTTCATTTTATGTCATGTAGTCCAGGCATTATGAGTGACTTCGGTCTGATTAAAAAAATCATATCAGCTTCAATATTACACAGGATTGTTTACAGCGCCTGCTTTAAGAGCCTTCAGTAGCATCTCTAAGGAGTGAGTTCACCCGAGGTAGCCACCCCTCACCGTTAGTACATAATTTAAAAACAGATGGTGTCGCTTTGCTATGCCAACTTCTAGGTATTCACTCTACCATTCTGACAAAAGAAGAAATAGAATTTTCAGAAGCAGAGGACTGTTGTCATTTCTGAGTTGCTGAAACATCTCCGAAACATTTTGGTGGAGAAATTTCTTGTTTGGGGCATAAATTATCATCCGTGCCATGTTATATTTAGATTCCTAGTATTGGCAAACAAAATATACCTATAAGTGATAAATGTGTTTTGCAAATAGTCTGTTTAAAGTCTCTTCTTTTAATGAGGAAGGCTGCTGTAATGCTCAGGCACTCTTTTGCCCAGTAAAAGTGAAACCCAACTAATTAACTATCAAAATTTCCCAAACAGTGGCATTTTCTCACGCTGCTCTTTCCCAATTGTCCCTCAGGGATAAGCTACTTAATTTTTCCCCTTCAGCTTGAGCCACATAGAAAACCAGACAGCAGTCTGGTGTTCAGATTTACCAGCCAACCCCCCACCTCTCCTTCAGAGTCTTTGTGAGGAGGTCAGAGCCTACGCACCGTTATCCAGGTTGCCTATTTGGTGGGACTCTGAAGAAGAGGGATGGGCCTCTCTTAGTTTTGGTGGAATTCACCTGAGCATTAACGATCAGGGTGCTAAGGGGTTGGGTTTTATACCGGAGTAGTTCTAGTCAGCAAGTGCTCCTGAAAAGATGAAACTTGGAATCAACACATGTTCCTACCTCTGCAGTGCTCCAGGTAAATCGCCTTACTTCTGTCTCTCAGTTTTCTCTTGGTAATTCATGCACTGCTCTCTACTGCTCTAGGTAATGGGGCGTTATGATGAGGAGTCTAGGGGAACCTGGCTGTACATTTTCAATCTGTCAGTAATCTCAGCTGCTCTTTTTAAAAGACTATTTTTTAAAAGTCTGAGTGGACTGCCCTGCACGGATAGGCACTCGAGAAGTGCAGCGGGCCCGGTGGGCTCCTGGGATTCCCAAGGTGTATCACGCTCCATGCGTGGCTCCACTCCCCTTCTGAGCCAACCCTCCCCGGCTCCCTCTTCCATTTTACTCCTTTATTTATGTCACTTTCCTCTGGCTTTTCTAATTCACCCATTTCCACTCTACTACAAGCTGATGTTTAGTTTGCAAGTAGCTGAAATTCTTCAAAGACCAATTTTAGCTCATTAATCCTATTTATTGGCTTTAAATTTTACTACAATGATTACACAATCGTCTTACTTTCAGAGATCACTCATGTTTTTGAAAGTTTGAGTCTTAAACTTTCTATTTGGAGAAAAAGAGCAAAGCATTGTTTTGGGAGCAGCGAGAGAGCTTAGTTTTGTTTACAATGAGTGGATATATATTCAGCTCCAAGTAGCTTTTCCAGGATACAATAGCTTGCTGCAATAACTAAAAGTAGTGTGGGCAAATGCCAGTGCTCAGTCTGCCCTGGCGCTTCTCTAATGCTAAGGTCATCTACCATCACAGGCCAACGTGCTCCTCAAACCACAGCTTTGAGTGCTTCCAGGTAAAACACACAACCATATCACAAAAGAAGAAGTGGGTCTCTGCAAGATTTTATTTTGCCCTTCTTCTCCATTCCAGTGCAGTACCTAAACATTTATTTAAAAGGGAGAGCTATAGCGTCTTTGACTCGAAAACAGGTTACTTTTTAAATCAAAACAGCTTTTAATGTCAAAGTGCTGTGCGTCCCCGGTTAATGCTTTAATGAATTGCACGGATTTTTCTGATGACAATTCCTGTGCAATAAAGACACAATTATCATAATTCCAAACTGGAATTTGAAACGTCAGGCCCTGAGGACTCAAAATCCAAGTTTAAAAAAAAATCCAAAAAACTTTTACTGCTTTGAGAATACTTTCGAGCTCCAGAAAACACGTGAGGGGGCTCGGTGGGAGGGGCTGCGGAACTAGAGGAGCAGCCCCCTGCCGTCTCACACATAGGAAATGAGAATCGCTCTTAGCAAAAGCCACCTCCATGCTCGCGATAGCTGAAGGATACGGACAGCGCCTGGTGACGTGTACGTACAGGGAAAACAAACAGAGACCTGTGCTCGCTCAAGATAAGGATGTAAAATAAACACGGGGAAAAGAAGTCTCACACTTTGCTACAGCGACATATAATTCAGCCTTACACGGCAGTGGCGCGGAAATTCTATTTTAAGAAACGTCTCAGCCTCGGCGGTGTGAGAGCTGGCGCCTAGCGTCGCCCCTCCGGGGTCTGGGGGCTTCTCTGTTAGTTCAAGCCCTGCGGAGTCATTTCCTGGGACCGACTTTTCCCACTGGCGCCTTCCACGGGGCTCGGGGCTGTGAGTCGCTGCCCCGCGGGTCCTGTCCCTGGGTCCCCACCCTTCTCCTTCCCGACAGAAGAACTGATGGAAACCGGCGCTTTCTTTCTTTCTTTCTTTTTTAAATTCATCAAAGGCAGCCAGCTCCTAGCCGCCTTAGCCTTGCTCCGGCCTCACACACAAAGCTTTTGCTGCCTGTAATTGCGAGGCTTTCTGAGGCTGCACTTGGTCGAGCCCGCGGCGGGCAGCCAGGCTCCGAGGGCCTCCGCGCGCCGCGAGGTCACCTTGGCAAGGGCAGAGGGTCAGAAGGAGGGCGGTGACCCAGGCCGAGAGAGCACGGGACGCGCTGGGGATCTGGGGTCAGCGCGGGCGCGGAAGGTGGATCCCGGAGAGAGGCGGCCAGGGAGAGTAGGAGAAGCCCCTGGGTCCGGAGGTGACCTCGGTGGGCGGTCAGCTGACGGGGCAGAAGCAGAGCGCCCTTGGCGGAGGCGCGGATTCAGGGCGCTGCGCTCCCGCGCCCCACCTGCCGGTCCCCGCCCGCCACGCACACCCGGGAGGGCGGGCCCGAGCTGAGCGTCGCCGCCTGGGAGCGCTGGGAGCTCCGCGCGCAAGGCCTCTCCGGGCGCGGCGGGTTGCAGGGTACTTCCCGAGCTTCGGGTCACAAAGCGGGACCTGCGCAAGCCCCCGGCCAGGAGGCCTGGATCGCGGCGCTGCGTCCGGGCCTCTCGAGGGTCCCGAGGACTCCGGGCGCGCCCAAGGCGGCCAGGCCGGGCCCGCGAGCCGCGCAGTCCCTTCCCCGGGGCGCGGTCTCCCCTGGCTCCCATTGTTCGCGCCACCGCAGCGGCGTCCTAGCTGGACTCCCGGCCCAGGCGCACCTACCTTCTGCTGCCTCCGGGCCATGTCGGTGGGCTGCTTGGCGTTGAAGGGGTAGGCGATGCAGCGCATCACGAACACGTAGAGCTGCAGCCGCTTCTTCCTCTCCTCTTCCTCCTTTTGCAGCCGCTCCAACTCTTCCTTCTCCTTCTCGCTCACCACCGACGGGCTGGGGCTGGAGGGCCGCCCGCCGCCGCCCCGGCTGCCCGGCTGCAGCCCCCCGGCCCCACCGCCGCCGCTCGCACCGCTGCCCCCGCCGCCGCCGGCGCCCGCTCCGGCCCCTGCGCCGGCGCCGCCGCCCCCCAGCCCCGCGCCGCTGGCCGGGCCCTCGCTGGTGCGGCTGGGGGACAGGCGCACACCGGACGCGGCCGAGCCCAGCGCCTCCTTGCCGCTCTCCTCCTCCACGATCTCATCCGACTCCTCTTCGCTGGACGAGGGGTCCAGCATGGTGGCGCCTTGGGAGGGAGAGGGTCCCTGGAGCCCCCGGCTTGGGGTGCCAAAGGTGGGGGGCGCTGGAGGCACCCGGGGGTCGGTTCTGGCGGATGGGCGCCGCTCCCCGCGACAGGGAGCGCGCGCTGCAGCTCAGCCTGGGCCGCCGCTGCTGCTTCCTCCTCCCGGTGATCCCGAGCTGGGCGCACAGCCGAGCCGAGGGAGGAGGAGAAAGCAGAGGCGCGTCCGCGGACAAGGTGGGCAAGGGCGAGACTCAGTTGCGAGCCCCGAGCTCGGAGCCCCGTGCCATCTGCAGCCGCGGAAGGAGGCGCCTCCAGAAAAGATGCCGAGTGTTGCAAGCTGTCGGTGCAGCGGAGAGCCGAAGAGGCATCTTGCCGATTGGGGAGGGAGCGGCGCTTACGTGTTTATTGGCTTAACTCTCACGTGTCCGCGGCGGAAAGGGCGGCTGCAGGGCTGCAGGCGGGAGGGCGCCGGGCGCGCTGGAGCTCGGGGCCTCTGGGCTTCTGTCCCTCAGGTCGTCCCGCCCTCCCCGCCTCCTCCCGTTGGGATAATTTCCTACTCGATCCTAGCTCTCATAGCCTCGCCCTACGTTTCCCTCTCGGGGACTAAAAAGTTCTTAGGGGAGGGAAATCAGAGAAACCAGCGGCGATCTCTTGCCTGCGGAGAGCAGGCTATCTGGAGACGCTAAGGCAGGCAGTCTCACCCAGCGGAAGTCGAGAGTTCCCAAGCGGGAAAGAAAGGGTTCATCTCCGGGTTCCGGCTTCACTCGCGGGGCGTGGGGGCTGGGCAGCTCGCCGGTCCCCGCGGCCACCCCGGTTCCAGCCGTGTACGCCCGGTGTGCCCATTCCGATCACAATGCAAGTAGAGTTTGAGCATACCGGTTTACCGGCCTTGCAGCTCGGCTATTTAAGTAGAATCCCGCTTTTTCTACCTCCCTACACCAGGATAAACACTTCGGTTCCCCAGAACCAAGATTACTTTTCCGCTGAGGCGAGGTTACCAGAGTGATAGGGTTTCGGGTTGCCCACCCATCTATCAGTTCTGGCTCCTGGGAGGACGTGAGTATAGAAGTGGGGACCCCCCAAACCAAAGACACTCCCGAACGCAGCAGAGTAAGCATCTAAGGCGTTGATTTGGGTCACGGTCCCCACCCCCGTTTATTGGGTTATCTATCAATGCAAAGAAAGCAGCAGATGGTCCCTTCCTTCCAGGCTGTCCTTTCTCTTAGGCCAAAGAACCCGGCAACGAGGAGCTGGCCAGCGTGCTGAACGGAATCAGCGACCTGCGCAGGAAAACAGACCGCCTGGCTACGTTTGTTTGGACCTTGGGCTATTTAGAGACCTCGCTCAGCGTGCCCCTCCCCCGTCTTCTGTATTTGTGTGTCTAAGATTGACATCATAATTGTCTTTATGCGTTTTCCACTTCGCCTTGAGTTTTTCCGTTGGCGCTGACCGCCCAAATGAAGCTTTCTGGCTAATGTGTCCTGGATTGAGAAGAAACTCAACACCTAGTTTCATCTTTACTTCAAAAATTTGGTTCAGTGTTTAACAAAGTAATAGATGTCTCACTACCGTCTCAGTTCAAGGACCGAGCTTTCCAGGTCATCACAGTGCTCTATCACCTTAAAATTTTAAAACTTGGGGGATGGGAAAATAGCTACAATTTAGCAGTCCTCACCTTATAATTCCTATAAAGAGATAAAATATATTTTGAAAGGGTTTTACTGGCTGTCCTGGGGGAAAATGTAGTAGGCCAATCAATCACCCATATTTATTAAGCATTTTTAAAAATGAATACTGTTTTAAGTGCTCATGGCACATAGAAATTTTAGAAGACATGCTGATATGGGAGAGACAGCATTAGTGAAAAAAACTGACAGCCCTGATTTCAAGCCAGCATATAAGCAACCCCAGGTTAGGAAGCTGCAAAGACTGGCATGATTATGACTTGACATGGAAGGGAATCATGCCTCTGAGAGAAGAGAGTGACTCTAGGAGGCTGGGGCAGGAGGACTGAACATTCAAGTTCAGACTGGGCAACTCAATGACTTAGCTAGACTGTGTCTTAGAATAAAATAGGGCCAGGTGTACAACTCAGTGCAAATGCTCTGGGTTCAATTTCCAGTAAAAGAGGAGAAGGCAGTGAGGTAAAGGAAGATTAAAAAGGAGAAGGAAGAGGAGGAGGAGGAGATGGGGACAGAAGGATAGGAAGAGAGATGGAAGGGGAGAAAAATAAAATTTCAAAGGAAGATGCCACGTGAGTGAGTAGGAGATACAAGAAGAGCAGGTGCCTACACAGCTGCAGTGATGGGGCAAAGGAGCAAGCAAAGGCCAGAACTTTGAAAACGCAGGAAGTAGACAGGTGAGTCGAGAGGACAAGCTGAACTTAGAACTCATTCAGCCATTATTTTGCACATAAAGAAATGAATTCAGTTAGCTAGGATTATTTGCTGATGAAATATTTCTTCATTAAGCAAATTTAGATGTTTAAATAATATAACATCAGAAGTTGGTGACAGAACAACCATGTCTGCTGGGTTATTTGGAATTTTTCTCATGCTGAAATTAAGTTTTGTTTAGTTGTGCACTTATTTTCAGAAATTTTGGGGGGTTGCATTTTTTTCTCCTTCATAGTTATTAATACAGAAGCTCCATGTTTAACTTGTGTTAATCATGCAAGCCTACAAGTTGGTTATTATATATAACATCACTTGGATATATCTAATGATCTTTTCAATTTCCCCAGGAGTTTTCAGATATTTAAAAATATTTTACTAGAAATAGTTTTGTGAAAGTTTTTAAGTGTTGTGTACCCAGATGTTGCTTACCTCAAGCAAATGTCAAACAGTCCAGTGTCCTAGGAGCAATCGTAACCCTCTGTCATTGCTGAAGCCTAAATTACACCAACCAGAATCCTCAGGTAACTTAACCAGAAGCTGTAGCTTCTCTGAGATACGCTCTGAAGAGCACAAAGGAAAATGACCCCACAGTATATCCAGAGGCGCTTAGCTTTTGCTGGCTTCCTGATAACAGCCATTTAAAAAAAATAAGTTTTATTTACCTACTTGATACAGGGCATCACTCCGCAGTTCAGGCTTTCAGTGACCCTGTTGTCTCAGGCTCCTCAGTGCTGGGATTACAGGTGTGTGCCACCATATCTGGCCTGGGGGCTGGCACGGCGTGCAGCACCTGGGCTCAAACTCAGGACCTTGTGCCATGCAGATCCTGGTGCCCATGCCAGGGAGATGTTTCCCCAGCCTTAACACCCATTCTTAGCAGAAAAATTACACTTAATTATAAAAAGTAATACGTGTATAACATACATATATAATATATATAATTTTTAAGAGAATAAGAACAGTCAAAAAATTAGAAATGATACAGAATTTCTCTGTAAGAAATGGCGCTGGAAAAACTGACTTTCCCGTGTTTATCACAATTCACAAAACTACAGTCAAAATGGATCAAAGATTTAAATATTAAAACAGAAACACTAAATCTACTAAAGGAGCAACATATTTTGAAAATGTTTTAAGGGCTTCCCTGGAACAGAAAATACAGCATCCTACCGCTGATTCCAATACACTTGCATTTATGTCTTCCAATGCACCATTCTGAATCGTGGTACACATGCGCTCACATTCAGCTTGACTTTGGAGAAAACATAGATAGCCTCAAGGTGCTGGAAGACAACTCCATCAACCATATGGAGGCCACATCACAGAATAGAAGGTATAATACAGCCTTTGGTGATTCTACATGCAAAAGACAAAGTCTGCAGGAAATTAAAATGACTGATATTAATCCCAGGGCCGCTCATATGAATCTGCATAATCCCCATTCTCTGAGGTGTTGGCTGTGATGCGCAGAAGACATAAGTTTGAGGAAGCAGCTGCCTTATTGGGATTTATGTCACTCATAAAACATGCTTTTTTTATAAAACATATTTCTAACAAAGCTGGATTAAATGCCTATTTTGGTGTAGGTTTGTTACTAGTAAAGTTTAGCTGATACATCTTTTCAAAATATATTACTGGACTTCATTTATTGAGATGTAATGTTTTCATATAATCAATATATTCTAAAATCTTTCCATTATAAGCATAGTCCATGATGTTCAGCAGTGGATTAACTTGAGTGCTTTGGGATTCCTCAGGCCAAAAGAGATGCTTGACCTTTCAACCCAAGCTGTTTTGCAGAGTTACCTTCAGTGAATCATTGGATGCTTCAGCGTCAGTGTTCTTACTTGTAAAAGGGAAATACTAGGACTTGTTTTCTTTGGAATGGCATGGGAATTAAATTAATGTGTATACAAAGTAATGTTCAGAAGATTTTAGCTCTAAATATGGTTTTAAGTGATGGGAGCATTACTTATAATAGATGAAGAAAAATTTGACACAGGTAATCAGAAGGAAAAGGCAAAGCAACCCTTCAATTAATAAAGACATAACAGAGTCTTACTAATAGAAGGTGTGCTTATTAACATAATGAAGTCAATTTGCAGGGTCTTCGAGAATAACCTGTTTTGTTTTAGAAAGCTTTTCACCATTACTTTTACTACAGTGATGCTAGCTAACATGAAATAAAGGAGTTAGGATGGGATGGAAGGAATAATTGTGAGATAATTGCCAGAAGAAAACGAATAAAATCAAGCCGCAGAGAACATCTTTCATGCCAGGCAGCAACCCACATCTCGGGATGGTAAATGATACTATTTGTAATTCTTGGTCTTGGGGAAGGAATGTGACTACTCAATTGCACTGTTAATTTCTATTGGTCTTTTGAAAGAAACAGCTGATGCTTAAAATTTTTTTCTTTTTAATTCTCTGACCAATTTTGCGTACTTATTCCTGGGCATCGAAACAGTTGACTTGAAGTCAACAGCATGCAATGTGACAACATGGTTGCGTTCTTAGCATTTTGTCTAGTGAAATTCTGCATCGTTTCTATGTTTTTTTTTTTACTATTATTTATTCTCTGTAAAAATATGTTTAAAAAATGAAAAGCAAAATAGAAAACCCATTTTACGCCTAATGTTTAACGTGCATGTTTCTTGGATACGCAGTTTCATTTAGCTGAAGTTGGGTTCGATGTGCTTTGGATTGGAATGACGCTGTGGCAACACTTACCCAAGGAGACGGCTGGTTCTGTCATTTGGAATCGGCTCTGGGAAACAGTGCCATGCCAGCACACCACAGGAACTCAGGCGATGTTAGATGACCAGTCAGTTGCCCATTGAGCCCAAGTCTCCAACTAAGTTTTTCTTGACAAGTGCTGGTAACAGTGTATCTCCAGATAATTCTCCACAGTTACTGGCTTGTATTTCATTGCTTTCACAAGCTACAGTGTCTTTTGAAGGCAAGCATTTCTGCAAGTTGGAACTAAAATTGAAATAAGGCTGCTCTCATATGAACAAGTTTGGTTTCAAATACTTAACATTGGAGAGACCCTAAATTTAGGCTGCTCATTTTTGGTCTTTGGAGAAGAAAACTGAGTAAGAAAATGAGATCGAAAGGAACTTATTGAATGAGGAGAGAACAGTTTAAAGATGTGAATGCTGTCCTTGACCACAGAGTAGCTACTACCATCTGGGTTAGGGTCGATAGGGATAAACATACTGGGAGAAATGTCATAAATTAGCTCTAAGTTAGCTGAGCTACCTACGTGCCAAACCAGGCTAGGAGAAGAGGCATCTCTTGCTTCACACTTCATCCCTGCTCATAAATGTCCCTCCTCTTCTATTCCTAGGGTGATGTTGACTCCCCTTCTGCATTGGAGTCATTTTTCCAGTCCATTTCTGTAAGAATTCCGTTATTTTTCTCATTTTGATTACATCAAAAATAACTTTCAGCCCCAGTCTGAGTGAAAATAGTAGTTAAGACATTAACATGCTGTCATTTTCCACTCAGGAGCTATCATGAAAATAAGTCCCTTAAGAAGACTTGGGCTTGCATTGTGACAGAGCTCACAGTACTTCAACCATGGACATCGGAGTGTACAAATGTTATTTTCCTACACTCCTTCATCTCATGAAGAGAGATGTACAAAGAGCAAGAGAATGTAAAGATCACAATTCCATTATGGAAACAACTGGAATATGGTTGCATATTCTTGCAGAACAGAATTCTGAAGACGTTACAATATCTATTCAGAGACTTTTAAGCCTTCTACTTGGGTACAATTAGTACCATCATTAGATAGAATTCTTATCTTGGTATTTAATTATCCTGTGGTCAGTTGCAAGGCATAGAAAACTGAAATAGCACTCAGTACAATTAGGCCTGCTTATAGGAAGATAGAAAGACCCCCCAAATCTGTAGGTCTTCACCCCATCACTACAGTCACATGGAAGAGATGTTCACACAAGTGACATTGCACAACCACCCACTAGTGAATATGCTTTGACAACTTCACATGATCAATGATTAATATTCCTTCTCACAGAGCAGATGGGAGAGGGTGGAAAATGGGCTTGGGGAAAATATCTTTCTCCTCACCCATTAATAGATTTTCCTCCATAGTAAAAGATAGATCGACAAGATACAAACATAAAATTTTATTACAGAAAACTTCTGAAGTGAATGCCTAAAGAAATAAGGACTCTCATGTATGTCTATGTGTAAGTGGGATGAAATGAAATGTGGACAATTGTGGAGGCAGTGGGGACTTAGCGTGGCCTGTGCTTCAGATTTTTGTCTGTGACTGTGTGTCCTGGGAGAAATGGAGCTTTCTTGCCTGCAGATTTAAAGCAAACACCTTTCACATGAAGATCTTGTACTTTGCTTTAGAGAAAGCACAGAGAAATCCTTCTAGGTTTTATAGCTTGCTTTATTTAGAGAAGAGTAGGAGAAGGTGAAAGGGACCCTCTGCCTTTGCTCTCAAATGTCAAAGTATCTTTTTTTGTGTGTCCAAGATATCTTGGATCTGGCCACTTTTTGTCCTGTGAGATCATGACATGAGACACCAATTTTCAGAAAGAGGCTCAGCCTCCTGGGGCCCTGTTTTTCTCTCAACAGTAGATTTCTCTCCATCAGTGGTATTTGTTGAGAGTTCTGGCACTATTGATGGCCATATCATTGCAGGAGAAAGTACACTAATTCGAAGTGCCTAGAACCAGGTCTAGCCCTTAGTAAATCTCTGAGGAATGTCTCCTGGAGACAGGCTGCATATAGCTGTCTTTCATTCCACAGAACAGGGCTAGGCCTCATGTTTTGGAAAGCAAAGGGGACATTGCTTTCTAAGGCCAGGGAGGAGCTTTTTCGAAGACCCTATGGGACTCACAAGCTGTGCCCGGCTGTGAGGGTCTGCATCACAGCTGTAGCCAAGTCTTGGAGGCAGCTTGGGGCTTCACTCCTCCTGTGTGCATTCAATAGCTGTTCATTCTTCAGCCACTGCTCTCACAAGCTATTCTAGGAGCCTGCACAAGGAAGAGATTGAGGTAAAGCACAGTGACAAGGAGACAGGTGGGAAGTGGTGAACAAGACCATAAGGCGTACTCTGAGAGTGCATTTGAGGTCTGCAAACATCAACTGCCATCAACAGCTACCTTCCTCTCACCACATCATTTTATGCCATAAAAAGGCCATGCAGGCCTTCCTTGGACTGGTAAAAGCCAATCTCCATTTTAACCAGCTCATTGCAGAAAAAGCAATAAATAGTAGACAACACTGTGTTTAAAGTCTGCTTACAGTGCAGAGCCGATAGAAAGTTAGACCAAAATCATAAGACCTTGTCTTTTTTCCATCATTATTATGCTGTGCAACAACAGGAAAGCCCTGTGATTCCCTGTGAGGCATTTAAGTGGTACAGACTATTCACTATCCTATGATTATAACCCAACTGATCATTTCAGAAAGTGTGTGGAATAGGGAAAACCTTATGTGTGAGATGAAGCTTTCAGGCAAGGGGTTGGCTAATTACATAAGACACAGTGATCATTTCTCCCACCCTTGGTGACTTTTCAGGCAGTGGGAATGACTTTGTCCTGGGCTGAGCTGTATTGCCAGGATACTCAGGGCAACCGAGACTTTTGTCCTTTGCTAGCATTTTGCTAGTTATATGTTGAAAAGGGATGCATGCTATGTGTGCCTATATTCATGGTCATCACAAATATCCCTACAACTTTCCTTCTATTTGTATGAAGCCAAGGCCACATACCTGGCTTGTCTTCATGGTCATTCTTCTTACTGCTTTTTATTTTGATAGACTGATTTTGCTGTACTAATGCTTAAATATAGGACCTTCAGACTGAGCTACATATCCTGCCCTTGTTTTCTGTTTTCTATTTGAGATGAAATCTTGTTAGATAGCTAAGTTTGCCCACGTTGAGCTCTTACATGTGATGCTCCTGCCTAGGCCTCCAAGAGCACTGGGGTTACAGTGTATGCCAGTGCGTACCTCTGTATGTTTAGTTCTTATACGGAGCTCACTGGTTGTCATTTCATTCATTTGGTTATTGGGAAAAGGGACAGAGTGAAGAGTCTAAGCCTCCCACTGTTGCATGAAGGATGCCAGGCTGTCTTTTGGATAGATTTGGGTTCAAGCTATGGCTTCATCAGCTGTGTTACTGTGGAAAACACAGCAGATTGATCCTCCACCCTTCAGCTGTGAAGATAGCAATGACTCTCAACAGATATAGCATTTTATGATGCTTAATAAAGTTAATTATCTAACATGCTGAACCGAATGTCTGGAATATGTCTTGGAAATGGAGGCTATTGTTGAGATAGGGGCATGAAACTCACTACCTGAAAGGTACCTGGGACACGTTTGTGTTCTTTAAAACCAAAGAATAAATTTTAAGAACAAATGGAGGTGAAGAGTAGAATATTTATTGGTGAAACGAAGCTTCTGTCCAAGAGAGGGACAGAAGGAGAAACTGAGTGAGCGGGTTGCCCCAAGAAGCTGTCTCTTCCAGGTGTTTTTATAGGGCAAAACCGTGTGGGTGTAAGGTGGAGAAAGTGGGGACTCACTTAGGTGAGCATGAGGTGGGACAAAACTGTGATCAACCAATGATATCACAGGCACCATTGCACAGGTGAAACTGATGAAATCCAGCACCAAATGGGAAGTAAGTCACATAGCAAGTGGGCATGAATACAGAACAGGACTTTATCCAGTAGCCGGTAGGGGTTGGGTTAGTGAATCTTCTTGGCTTTCTCAAGAGGATGAACAATCCAAGATGCTTATCTTTAGGGAGGGGAGCTTTTTTTTTTTTTTTTTTTTTTTTTTTTTTGTCTTTTTTGAGGCAGGGTCTCACTATGCAGCTCAGGCTGGCCTTAAGCTCACTTTGTAGCTCAGGCTGGTCTCGAACTCACAACAATCCTCCTGCCTCAGCCTCCCGAGTGCTGGGATTACAGGCCTGCCCCACCACGCCCGGCTAAGGGAGGGGAGCATTTTTTTATATCTTTGGTCTTTAGGTTTGGCTCACAGAAGGATCATCCATCTCTCTTACAGTTGTGAGGTATCTTGCCCTCTGTGCTATCTCCTTCAAGGGCCTGGCCCTGTCTGGCTGCCTATAGCATTTCTATCTCCCTCAGCTGTCTACCGAGGGAGACGAATTGGTGCATGAATTTGTGTTCCATTAAGTAGAAGAATTACACGAAGAAATATACTCAGCATTGGGTTTCTGCAGAGGTCAGATCCTGATAGAAATCCTCTATGAAAATTCCTCTTTGTTATCGAGAATTTAACCTTCCAGTCCCAAATAAAGAGCTTTGTTAGAGATAGTTCATAACAATACAAGAAGTTATCATTAGACATTTTATCAAAATTCATCTCAGGAAAAACTTATTTGCCAAGTGACCACAAAATAAGATGTTATAACAAGACTTGTAATGAGGTTGACATTCCTGGAGAAAAAAAAAGAAAGAA
Organism: Ctenomys sociabilis; assembly: GCA_004027165.1. Lineage (NCBI taxonomy): Eukaryota > Metazoa > Chordata > Mammalia > Rodentia > Ctenomyidae > Ctenomys > Ctenomys sociabilis. The sequence goes on along the minus strand of PVKA01000625.1, from coordinate 121,694 downwards.
AAGACTATTCAAACATTGCTTTTTGAGGGCTCAGCTAAATTGTTTCAGACAGAGCTTCCCTAGCTTGTATTTGCATAACAAAAAGATGCCCCCACCTTCCTATAGTCTTATTTGAAGAGTCCAAGTGGAGTATTTATTAAACTCTCCATGCAATTAAACCTTTTGTGAAATGTGTGTTTGATCATGAATAGGGGTGAGTCAGAAAGTCTGTGAATGAATAGAAACATAAAGGGACAGATGCAAGAAAGCATCCTCATATTTAGGAATGACATTCAGATGACAAAAAAAAAAAAAAAAAAAGACTATTTTGGAGTTAGGTAGAGCTTTCCATTGAGTGTGTTCATTCCTAATCTTGTTTTTCTTTGTTTACCGCACTTATTAATTCGACCAACTAACATGTACTGATATTGGAAGATTTGCTTATAAAATGGTGATGAGAAAGATAGTTTTGATCTCACCTAATTTGCCTGGATTCTGAAAGTGCTTTCCTGTGAAAGGAAAATACAGTGAGCCCTCAAACAGTAGTGTGCTTCGTTAACAAAACAAAACCAGAATTTTAGAATACTATGGAAATATGCTATAAAAGTTTCTTAAATTTCACTCCAGGAACATAAAAGGAAGCCCGGCTCCCCTCTACTATTTTTCTGAGTTGACAGTTCTTTTAAAATTCTCTATACTTTACTATAAATGTTTCGAACAGGTGGTTCCCCAAAATTTTTTTCAACCTGGAGAGATATTGGGGTGTGGAAGAGAGTTGGTTCAAGAAGAGTGGTGTTTTTTTTTTTTAAACACAAAGGAGAGCTTACAATAATCCAATAATTGTTAGCAATTCTAAGAAAGCCAGAGGAGTTACACATTGGAAAATCTGGTATAAAAGAGAACATATTTCATATTGCTATGGTTCCATACATCTAAATTTCTCAGTGCAATTTTTATTCTGCCATCTGACCTTATTTTCTTTTGCAAAGGCAAAACAAATCAACTGGAGAGTGGAGGGAGAGAAAATAATAATCCATGTTTTCATGTTCAGGGATTATTTGATTCTCTGGTAGGGTTGTCTTGCTTACTTATAATCATACCAAAATATTCATAATTTAAAAATTGGCAGGAAATGAAGCTGCAATCCTTCTGTCCCTCTTGGAACATGTCAGGAAATCAGGATTTTCTCCTACCCCAGAGAGTCCTTTCAGCTTGTGCCAATTTTAAAGGCTGAGGATGCTGAGAGACAGGAATTATGAGAGAAATCATAGAGTGAGCTAGGAGTGCTGGTGGCTGCATCCTGAGAACATGCTCCAGGGTCTCAAAGCCATCCTGCTAATTGCATTGTGGCTGCATTTATTAACCACTGCAATCAGAAATCACTTGTTATTGAAGTTAGATTTTGTGAGTAGGAACTCTGGTAATCCTTTCCATTTACAGCACGTATGAGAGACTTGGTAAGTATTCCACAACTTTTCAGTTCAATTATTTTATCATTGACTTAATAAACACATATCTAGCTCCTATTAGGTACCACATACTGCACTGGATCCTGAACATGTGAGGTAAAAGGGGGCCGAGCGTTTTGCTCCCAAAGAGCTTACAGTCTAGTCTAAACAAGCAATAAAAGGAGAAGATAGTGACCCTTGGACTGTCCCAGGACAGAGGAGAGCTTTGGGCATCACAGGATTCCCAAGAGGCATTCTTCTAGTGGGAACATAAAGCAACTCAAAGAAGTGGAGAAGCAAGTTGTCAGTGAGCTATAGTTCAATATTTCTGAAGGTAAAGATTGTCAGAGAAGAGGTTCTCAGGGCATCTCTGCCCCTGCTGAAGTATTCCTCTATCATGGATGGTGCCAGGGACATTGGAAGGTGACATTTTCTCTGAAGAGGACAGATGGCAAGGAGAGTTTTCTAGGTAGAGGGAACCAGGCAAGCACAGGCTTGGGGTAAAAGGCACAGTGATAGGTGGAGGGTGTCCCTCAATTGGAAGCAGGTAGGTGTGGGTTCAATGACCACTTTCTTTTTTTTTTTTTTTTTTTTTTTTTTTTTTTTTTTTTTTTTTGTCTTTTTGAGTCAGGGTCTCACTATGCAGTTCAGGCTGGCCTCGAGCTCACTTTGTAGCTCAGGCTGGTCTTGAACTCACAGCAATTCTCCTGTCTCAGCCTCCCGAGTGCTGGGATTACAGGCATGTGCCACCACGCCCGGCCCAATGACCACTTTCTTAGAGCAGGTAGGTCTCCTTTCGACTTGCTTTGATGTTTGATATTTTTTCTTTTTGTCAATTTTTAAAATGTGCTTAGTACAAGGTCTACAGGGTCTCACTACATAGATCAGACTAGTAAAGATCCTCCTGTTTTCAGCCTCCCAAGCACTGGGTGTACAGGTGCGCACCACCACACCCAGTTTCAATCCTCATCTCACTGTGCCCTGGGGCAGGGCCTGCACAGGACATGGGGGATCGAACCCTGGTCCCTGCATCTGCCTAAGCAGGCGCTTTAGTCAGCTGAGCTATCTGGCCAGCCACCCTGTTATTTGAATTTTAATTTAGGGTTTTATTGTTAGACTTAGTAAGTCTAAGATTAAGTAAAAGAGGATGTCCCCATTATGGAAAATAAAGGTAATTATAAGGATAGTAAATGTAGATAACAATAAAAATGAGGTGGTGCGCACACGTTTGCTTACAGTGTGTTTGCTTAGCCTGTGCAGCACTACTGCTTGTCGTGGTTAACTACGTGTGCCAGCTGGGCATGGGGTGCCCAGGCACTTGGTAAGCATCTTTCTGTGGGTTGTTTAGGGGTGAGACTCACATTGCAGATGGTAGGCTGAGTACAGCAGATCAGCCCCAAGGAGGGCGACCCTTACACCATCAACCGAATGTGCCAAGAGGGCACATTAAGCTGGACAAGGGAGAACTTCTACCTGATTGATCTCCTGGAGCTGCGGGTCCTCTCCAGGCCTTGGACTGACTTCTTGGTGGAACTCCAGCTTGCTGACCATAGATCTTGGGACTTCAGAGTCATCTGAGTCACTTCTTTACCAAAACTAGGTTCCTTTCCTCCACTCCTCCTCCCCACAGACACAGTCTGTCTGTTCTGTTTCCTTCCACAGCTCCAATGCACAACCTTCTTCACTTGTTCCCTCTCTCCCAACAGGCATGCATTCTATGGCCTTGGCTTAAGTCCATGCTCTCAGACACCTATGCATAGGGAAATTCTAGGACTGCTTCTTGATTGTAGATTGCTTTCAGGTTATTATGCAAATTATCAGTAAGTAGTTTAAAATTAAACTTCATTGCCACAAGAGCCTGGGTTTAGATCCTGACCATATCACCTGTCCGATACCTATGCTCCAGTCAGGTATTTCGTGTTTCAGGACTGGAGCTGTCTCTGCTCTGGCTCTTCCTTCTTCAGCCCACTTCAAAGGCCAAGCAGGCGGGCTAGGAGTGCACGCTCCATGTGTTCAGCTGCTGCCTGGGAGGGGGGTCAGGACTCTCCCTCTGGTTTTCCTTTTCAGTCTCCTCCCTTTGAGGAAGTACTTTGAGTGAATTGCTTAATATCATTGGGTTTTGCCACAGTTTTATCATTGTTTCTCTATCACAGACGATGCTTCCTTTGTCTGCTGTCCAAGACCCCTTTGGTTCAATTTCCTCCGTTGGCATGACAGATCCACTGTCTCACTACTTCACTGTTTCTCAAATTCTCCAAATTTAAATGAAGAACGCTTTGATTTAAAAAAAATTTTTTTTTGCAGTAGTAGGGGTTAAACCCCAGGCCATTATCACTTTCCAACTGAGCTATATCCCCTGCCATTTTTATTCTTATTTTTTGCCTTTTTGAGACAGTGTCTCACTGTGCAGTTCAGGATGGGCTTGTGCTCACTTTGTAGCCCAGGCTGCTCTCAAAATTTCAAGAATCTTCCTGCCTCTGCCTCCTGAGTGCTGAGATTATAGGTATGCACCACCACACCTGCTGATTTTTTTTTTTTTTTTTTGCCTCTGCTCTTTCAAACTAATTACATTTTTTTTTTTTTTTTTTTTTTTTTTTTGGTACCAGGGATTGAACTCTGGACCTTGCACCTGACAGGCAGACAGATGCTTATGCCACTGAGCTATCTCCCTAGTCATCAAACTATTTACTTTTGATATGGTTTCTCTCTATGTTGCTAAGTTTTCAGGGCTGGACTTAAATTCTGGATCCTCTTACTTCAACCTACCAGAATTCTGGGGTTACAGATGTGTCCACCATAATTAGTTCAATTGGGAAATCTTAAAACAAGTTTTATGTTTATTTTGTCTCTCTTCGGGGATATTACCTTCAGAGCTCCTAAAACATAGTGACAGAATAACTGCTATTCCTATGATCAAAATTGCAGATTATGGTAAGTGAGATAACTCAGTGAACTGAAAGGCTCGGGCAAGCACAGGGATCAGGGCTCAGTTCCCAGCGCTACCTGCTGTGCCAGCCCTACCCACCGGGCAGGCTGAGCAGGCCAGAGCCTGGGCATAGTGGCGAACGCCTGTGATCCCAGCTCCGAGGGAGAGGAGGCTGAAAGTAGGAAGATCAATACAAATCCAGGCTGCACAGTGAGACCTTGCAATAACCAAATACATTTTTTAAAAAAGAAAAAAGAAATGCAGATTATGTTCTCTAAGGAAATAATATTCACAACACACCACCATCTGGTGGCGGGTGGGGTAGCCAAGACTGCAAAGTCAATAAGGCGATGCTAACCACGTATTTGACGTAAGTGACTAACTTTAATTTTAAAAGGAGCTTCTAGCTTCTAAGAGTTTCATGCTAAATGTCTCCCCAGGAAGTAGGGAGGAAACAGGATTCTATGAATGGAAGGGAGGGTTTTATACCCCAGATTAGTGGTGGCTGCTATGGTTTGTGCACAGCTGTCCCCCCAAAGCCTCATGCAATCGCTGGGGCAGGCTCCTAGAGTTTATGATTAATTCTCGATCCAGTGCTGGGGCTAGGGGCAGGATTGCTACACCTGTGGGGGGAGCGGGGCAGCCTGGGCGCAGTACAAGGAACGGAGAGAGGGTTGCTAGCTGCTCTCTGCCACTCCTCCTCTGTCTCTGCCCCTCCCTTTGGCTCTTGCTGGTTTCCACCGCCATGAGCTGCTGCCCTCTGCCCTGTGCCTCTCTGCCTTGGAGCCGGCTGAGGCTGGACTGAAACCTCCACAGACTGTGAGCTAAATGCACCTTTCCTTCCTTCATTCTGGTGCCTCTGGGGTGAGTAGCACACCAAGTGGAGTCTAAAGGACAGTGTCACCTTGAGGGGTCAGAACAAGGAGGAGCTCAACTCCCGGAAGTAGACAGCGCGCCCAGCCCAAATTGCACCCTGCCTCACCTCCGGGGCGGCCGAGGGTCCTCCTCCTGGAGGCTCTGTCAGTGTCCTGCTTCTGGGTGTCCTCTCAGCCCCTCCCTGCTGGTCCCCGCTCTGCAGCATGATGCTCTGGCGGTTCCGTGGCCCCACCCCCACCCCAGCTGAGGGAGGGAGGAGCTGCCCACCCCGGAGAGCTCCCGCACCTGTTCGGGATATTGTCTCACAAGTAAATTTTTTTTAAAAAATGGGTAATAAATGAAAAAAAAAAAAAGACACAAGGAAAAAATGTTATAGGACTGTCCTCCTACAAGGCTGTATAAGGTTAGATTTCTAAAATGCTGTATAAAAATGTGTTTATTCCTATTTTCTAGAATTTTTCTCCTCATATTCTGTAAGGACTTAAAGTTCAATACATCAATACTTGATGGAAAATACCTATTCCATGTAATGCCTAACATAGTTCATATTTAGACAGATAGTGAGGGTAAACTGAACTGGATCTGTTACAGGGTAATAATCAGCTTCTCTTCTGGAGGGTTGACAACCTAAGTTTTCAGATCAAAAATTGGAGAAATGGAAGGGCTGCAAGGTCAGCCAACATTTTGACCCTAGCCTTTCAAGGTCAGTGAAGACTCAGGACATAGGAGAACCTGTACTGCAACATCATGGAACTCAGTTGTGCCCCAAATTTTCTCATCAAGGAGATTATGGAGCCACGAAGGAATGGGATTGATGATCTATAGAGTGCCTAAGGAGAGTCACATGGAGAGAAAACTTTCTCTCAGGCTTTCACGGAGAACAAATTGGTCATGACTCATCCACATGGCTGACACTGACAGAGGATCTACAAACTGCGGTACAGGGTTTCAGGCTAAATCCTGAGGGTACCTGACTGAACTTATCAGATACAGAAGTTACATTTCTTATTGTATAGGTCTTGCTTTATCTTGGTCTTAACCATCCAGCAGAAAAATATTAAAAGGAGGCATATAAAGTAAAGTCATATTAATATGCTGAGCTGTAAATGGCTCTAGTCAACAACTTCTGTGGATAACCCATTACTATAGTGGACTGCTGGACTGTGCCAGAGTGTTTTGCTGAATTCAAGCACCTATAATATCTAAATTCCAATAGAATATTCATCTCTGACAGGACTAAACAGAAAAAGGGATACAAAGGAAGGATAATTTTGTATTTGTGTACACAGAATAGTTAGGATAGATAAGCAGCTACTTTTGCTTAATTCTATGAGAAGAAAGATTGGTAGTAATAGTGTTTGGACAGGATAATCTGTCTGTTTCTTGTACTATGGATGATAACAACATAAAATGTATTACTTATTGAAACGGTCCTATTAAAAAATAAATAAATTCTGAAATCCCTCAGAAAAAAAAGGAATGGGAACCCCTATATGTGGCACCCAGGTAGGTGACCATCCAGCACCCCAAGGATTCTGTCTTACTCCTTTTCAATCTGTAGAAAAATGAGTCACAGCCAAGAAAAATATTTTTTTCTTTTTTCCCCCCAATTGCTGCTCAATGGGAAGTATATTTTAATAATGGGAAGTTATTTTTAAGGAGTACTTATATTAGTCGATTGATCCCAGGCCCCCAAAATGGGTCAGCTCTCTTCTGCACTGCTAAAAGCATCTGTAAGAAGTTGTTAAATAAATGCTTTCACTAGTTTACCTCTTGGCATCCTGACCCACACTTCTCCTCTGCTGAAGACAAGAGATGACTTTGTGCTTAGCCTGGTTTTCATTCACTGCAATTCTATGACCTCTCCATCCCAGGTTATGCTGTCATGAGCCCCAGAGGAATTCTCAGACTCAGTCTTCAGTTATTTTAAGAACTGAAATTATATAAACAAGGCTCTTTTTAGAATCCCTTCTGGGGGTCAGTTCCATGCAGGGCATCCTTCAAATTGCTGCCTCGGGCATGTGCGCAGCCCCTGCCACTCAGTCCTTCCTGATTAGGGCTCCGGAGGCTGCTGCCATGGGAACAGGAGCACAGGTCATCTGGTCTACTCAGCACAGACACTGGGCACGGCGCTAAGGGAGTGGCACAAAGAACGTCCTTCTTTGCTTATAAGAAAAAAGAAAGCCAATTCCAACCTGCTGCAGCCAATTTGAAGCAAGGTGATAGATGGGCTCACATAGCCAAGGGACAGCAGAGGACTTCAGGCATGGTGGGCCCCTGCTTGAGCTCAGTCTCTCACTCCTCCTGTTTCTTCTGTTTCTACTTTGCTCTGTGCTGTCTTTTTTTTTTTTTTTTTTTTTTTTTTTGTCTTTTTGAAACAGGATCTCACTATGCAGTTCAGGCTGGCCTTAAGCTCACTTTGTAGCTCAGGCTGGTCTCGAACTCACAACAATCCTCCTGCCTCAGCCTCCCAAGTGCTGGGATTACAGGCATGCGCCACCATGCCCGGCTCTCTGTGCTGTCTTTATCCCAGATCAGGCCTTCTCCATGTGACACCCCCGGGCCACTCCAGACAACAGGATTTTTATTAAATCATTGCAAAAGAAACATTTTTTTTTTCTTCCCAACAGTGTCCCAGACCTTTTGATTTAAACCTTGTTGGACTTATTTGGGCGAGATGCTGCTTTTGCTTGCCACATTAGATAAGGACAGGCAGTGCTTCAATTAGTTATCCTAGAAGCACACGCTGCCTCACTTTTTTTCTGTTTGCTGGTGAAACACTGGACAGCCATTAGTTGAAGGAGGAGAGGCTTCCTTGGCTCTCTGTTGGTAGAAGTTTCAGCTGGCACTCAGCTGGCTGCATGGCAGAGAGGAACGGTCTATGGCAGGCAGGCAGGAGGTAGCGAGCCATCCAGGGAAGAGCAAGGGCAGACATAATCGATGTCAGGAATCCTCGTACAGCTGTGCCCTACCCACAAGGAGAAGGCGGCAGTGCCTAGACATGCGTTTTCAGAGCAGGACTGTGTTGCAGTGATGATCCCCTGCACTTCTCCTAATTGGCCTGGAAGGTAATGGGACATTGTTTTCCCAAGGTGAGGAAAGGTATTGTTGTTGCTTCCTTATTTTACCTCAAAGTTGGCTTGGGGGAAATTTCTCTACCTGTGCTTGGGCCCCTTTGCTGATCTTTGATCTTTTGATGTATCCTGGGGTGCAGAGCAATCAGGCAAAACTGTGTTACAGTCTAGGGGCTCCTCAGTGCCGGGCTTTCCACCCAGCCGCAAGCCAGATCTAGTGTTCTCACACTTCCTGGCAGCCTTGGTTCTAGCATGAGAGCCCTTATTTATCTCTCAGATGCAGGGTAAATGGACCTTAGCAAGTACAGAAGGCTCCGGAGAGGAAGGCAAGCAGCTACTGAATAGAAAGAAAAGCTCTGTGACCTTGGAGAAGGGCTCTAGCTCCTGGAGGGGATTCCTGTATCCAAGGATATTGTTACAAAAAATAGCTTTCAGTTACTGAGGTCCTACTGAGTGTCACGTTACTGTGTGGACACTTTTGGAGGCATGAGCCCTCCTCACCTGCAAGCCAGTCATAAAAGCAGCTGTATCCTTCCCTTCCTGGAAGCTGGGGCTCAGAGGCCAAGACACACAACCAGAAGGATCCGGATAGTAGCCACCACTGCTGGAGGCTGGGTTGCCTGTCTCTGCTCTCAGGAATCTTGCCTGCTCTAGTATTTTTTTCTTTGTACTGGGGACCAAAGTCAGAATCTTGTGTTTTCCAGGCAAGCTCTTTGCTGCTGAGCTATACCACTGGCCTGCCTGTTGTAGTTTTGATTCTACCAGGCACGTATTTCATTTCACTGACCGCTAGCAGGCAGAGAGAGATCAGCATTATCAATGCCTCCTGGGTTCTAGCACAAGCTGCATTCCATGACAGTGGGTAGCAAAGAGCAGAGCTTGGCCCCCAGTGAGGGTTTTCTAAACAACTTCCTCTCCAAGGGCATTGGGAAAACTTTGGGAGGCTGCATCATTTTCATGGCTGGCCCGATGCTAAGGTTTCTTCTGTTGAACTATAACAATTGTAATCTTACTGGAAAGAGGCTGAAGCAAGAGGAACAGAAGGTTGAGCCAAGGCTGAGCAGCTTAGTGTCTTAATGAAACTGTGCCTAGTAAGAGTAAAAAATGGGTGAGGGATGCAGCTCAGTGTGAAAGCCCTAGGTTTAAGTCCCTGTGTCATGGAAGCATACACAAAAATTCTGGAACTGACATTTCTCATAGGGAACCTAATGTCTCAACCTGACCTGGCTCCATTTTGAATTTTGTTTTTAATCACAAATGAGTGTTGGACTTTGTCAAAAGCTTTGTGCTTATTGAGATGATCATGTGGTTTTCAGTTTTGGCTCTATTGATATGGTGTATTACATCTATAACTTTGTGTATGTTGAACCATCTCTGCATCTCTGGGAGGAATCCCACCCTATCATGGTGTATTATCTTCCTGATCTTATGATTTGCTGCATTCTATTTGCTTGTATTTTATTGGGGATTTTTGTATTTATGTTCATGAGAGAGATTGGCCTATAGTTCTCCTTTTTGGTTGGGTCTTTCTCTGGTTTTGGTATCAGTGAAAAACTTGCCTTGGGAAATGAATTAGGGAGAATTGTTTCCTTTTCAATTTCACTGAAGAGTTTGAGAAGTATTGGGATTAAATCTCTCCAAATTTCTCTTAGAATTCCGCTGAGAAGCCATAAAGATCTAGGATTTTCTTTATTGGCAAGTATTCTTTTTTATTATATTTTCAACTTCATCGACTGATACTGGTTATTTAGAAGTCTCCAATTTGAGAGAATTACCTTCTGCTCTTTCTCTAGCCAGGCCTCTTGAGATATCTTTTATCCAGCCATGTAGATTTAGATCGCCCCAACAAGTTCTTTACAAAGCTGTCGCTATTTTCAAAGCTTTCTCTCTCAAGAGAGAGGCTCATTATTGCTTTGTTCTAATCACTTAGCTACCATGCTTATTCAAGATGGGAAAAATTAGAGATAGGCAATCTCCGACCACAGCTCTTTGTGTTTCTTGTATTTTATCCAAGCTACTTAGGGTGGGTAGTTAGCACCACACCATGAAGCAGTTTCACCTGTGACTCCATGATGCTTTGGGGGACATCTGAATACAAGCCATGACATTCTGCCTCTGGACCCCCAATGATTCAGGAAATTATGAATTTATTATTCATAAATGTCCTTTTATAAAGAAGGCATTTAATCCTTCTTTGATCGCTGCCAAATCCTAATAGTTCCAGCATTGCTGAAAAGTCTAAATCCAAAGTCTTCTCTAAGATTTAAGGCAAACACAGCTGTGAGGCTGTATTCAAGTGAAAAAAAAGTTAAGATTTCTAGCTCTCAATAGCACAAGATAAGACATTGCCCACCCATAAGTCACAAACAGGAGCATGGCAGGAAGTGGGAAAAAAGCAAGAGCAAAATTGGGTCAGGTAAACCTTAAGTTCTACTTGCAGAATCTGGCAGCCTCTGGCAAGTTGTGGACTCCCAAGAGTTTCAGCAGCTCAACCCCCAAGGCATTGCCAGAGGTTGTAGCTCCATGGCTTCTCTGTCTTCTCTTTCCTTGCAGTTTTCTTTAGGTGAGCCACATCTTAGCTTCTCAGATCTTCTGTGGTCTCCAGTACATTTTTGGTTGCAGTCATGATTTCACATAATGTTCTCTCAGGGGGACACTGCCTGACATTCTAGCCTTCTCTGAACTCTGGGCAGAAGCCTTACTGACCCCCACAACCCTACAATTCTGAGTGCACCTAAAGCCAGCACTACATTGACGATATCGAGGTCTGCCATCAGCTGGAGCAATAGCCAGGCTTTCCATTCTCTTGGCTGTAGGGACTTAGTGCATGTGAACCAAAGCCCAAGGAGCAACTTCCCTAGCCCTCTGCCATCCTGTAACATGGTGTTCTGGGGGCTCTCTTCTTCAAGCAAAGTCTTTCACCTTTCAACTCTGAGGCTGCAAAGGCTGGAGTCTTGCTAGTTCTTATGATGTCCTTGGGCCATCTTTCTGTTGATTTCTTCTGATATATGTGGCTTTTTCTTGCTGTTCTTTTCATTGACCAATTTATCCTCTGTTCCATCTTTTAATGTAGTTAGTACAGGGTCTACAGGGTCTCACCATGTAAATTGGACTCAGTGATTCTCCTGTTCTTAGCCTCCCAATCATTGGGATTACAGGCATGCACCACCATGCACAGTCTCAGCGTACCTGAGGGGTGGGGTCGGCATGGCATGCTGGGATCAACCCTGGGTCTCTGCATCTGCCTAAGTGGTTTAATCAACTCAGCTATCTGACCAGCCCCCTCTGGTCCATGTTAAAAAGGCGAAAGATTTGTACGATCTGAAGAGAAACCAGAGCATAGGTCCATGTTAACAGACCACAGTTGCACTGGAACTTCCTTTCTGGCCAAATCCAGGATATTTAAAAATCATTCCATTGGGCTCTTTGCTCATGATTTTCAACATAGATCTGGACAAAAGCCTCCAACAGTACCCATGGGACTGCCTCAACATCAGACTGGCTTGAAATTTCTTCTGCAAGTTTAGTTAGTCCACCACCCTTAATATCAGTCTCAGGTAAAATGTCTAGACAAAACAAAATACAAACAAACTTTTTGGCAAGAGAAATATAACATGCATTGTCTGGAATCTAACAACCAATGTAGTCCCTTTGCTCAATAAAACTCTCCCAAGCCTGGTCTTTGCCATCAGGATTTCTAGTCCACTTCTGGATGGCTGAACTCTAACCAGATTCTCCCACCAAGTACAGCCTCGGGTGTTCCAGGTTGGCTTTTTCAGCTGGCATCTCCAAATCCTTCCTAATTCTTTCCCTTCCCACAAACCAGCTCCAAAGGCTCCTGAGACACGTGGTCGTGTACAGTCACAGCACAGACCACCACTTCCTTTACAACAATTCTGTATTAGTTATTTCTCATTGTTGAGACATAATACCCAACACGTGAAGTTAAAGGAGGAAAGGTCTGTTTTGGCTCATAGGTTGTAGAAGTCTCAGTCCATAATCAACTGGTCCAAAGGAGGGAGGCATGGCAGACAAACATCACGGAGGAGAAACAGTTCCTGGCAAGAAGAAAGTAGCAAAGCAGAAAGAGGTCATCGCAGGCCTCTCTCTTCCTTATGCTTTACCTAGACTACTTGAGGTGGGCAGCATCTGCCCACACCCTTAATGCTAGGAACATTGATCCTAGCATTGCACTATAAATCATTTCCTGCATCAACATGCTTTAAGGGCTGGCCCGATAGCTCAGTGGATTAAAGTGCCTGCTTAGGAAGATACAGGGACCAGGGTTCCATCCGAAGCCTGCTGTGCTGGCCCTGCCCCCGGCGTGTGCCCAGACGTTGAATGAGACTGGGCATGGTGGGGTTCACCTGTAATCCCAGCACTTGGGAGGCTAGAAACAGGAGAACCAGTAGGAGTCTGGCGTGTGTAGTGAGACCCTGTAGACCCTAAATATAAAAAAAGATTGCCCCAAAAAGAAAAACAAAAACAAACAAAAAAAATGCTTTGGATCCAGCCACCTCTGAAAAAGCATCATGCATAACCACATAAGACTTTGAGGAAATGACAAATTCAAGCAATAATACTATATAAATCTCCATTGGTCCGAAATATTAAAAGAGAAATAGATGCTTATATTTTGTAGTTATAGTTACTCTATGCCTGGGTTGAAGTGTGGGTTACTCCTCATAGTGGATTTATTACTGGTGGTCAGCTTATTACACCAGCTGAATTAAGCTAGTGCGGTGCTGGGTGCGGGAGGCCCACCTAAGGGCTGTTGCCGGCAGCACAAAGGCAGAATAGGAGAAGCTGTTAAAATGCTCTTAGGGAGGCTGTTTGGAGAAGCTGTTGCAGCTGCTGAAGCTCTTGAAAGCTGCTAGTTCTCTTGGGCTGTTCTGCTGGGGACCTTGTCATGCTGGCTATCGCAATGAACTGTGGAGAGGTCCTCAGCTGGAGCAGCGCGTCCTGGCTCCCGAGGGGAAGATGGTGTGCAGCTCAACCTCATGAAGCTGGTCGCACTGGCTTTCCTGATGGCTGGAGGAGCTCGGGGCCTCACTGTTGCTAAGGACAGCTGCGGTACTTTTGGGGAGCTCTGGTGCTTACCTTGAGCATTGTTTCTTAAGTCCAGGTCAGCCTGCTATCACAGATTCTTCATCCCGCTGGCACAGACTTCCCGGCTTCCACCACTGACCTTGGGGCCTTTCCAGCACGGATCCATGAAGCTGGCCTGCATGAGACTTTGTTGTGGGTTATAGGCCTCCAGTTGGACTTGTGGGAGAAATTGTTACAAGCTCTAGGTTTTCGGCTGGACTCAAGCAAGATATTAGGATCTAGGCCCTCAGTTGGATTAGTTAGTGTTTAGTGTGTGGATAAGTTTCCTGAACTTAATAATTATTTCTGTTATTCATTATAAAATGTGTCCTGAATTACACTTTCCCTTGTGACAACCCCAAGTCATGACACTCCTTGCATCCAATAACTCACCTGGGAACATCTCTACTAGAAGTAAACCATTGATGCATATATATTGATGTATAAATATAGATATTTTAAAAAATTAATTACTTTGGTACAGGATCTTTCTATGCAGCTCAGACTCATAGGGGTCCTCCTATCTCAGCCTCCCCCGCACTGAGAATACAGGGGTGCACCACCACACCCAGTTTCAGTGGCTGACTTGGTGCTGGGCTGGAGTGGCATGTGGTATTGGGGACTGAACTGAGGTCTTTGCGCTTTGCCAGACAGGTGCTTAGACTGCTGAGCTATTTTGCTGGCCCTGAATGTAGGTTTTTTAACACATAACTCTGTAGAGATGGATATATAGATATATGGAAACAAAGGCTGTAGCAGGATGGTTGATTAGATTGTGACATATTTTTACCATGGTGTTCCTCAGAGCTTCACATGAACCAGAATAGAGTTAACCTAGCTCTTCATGCATTTTCCCAGAGGGAATCTGAGTGATGTAATGTCAACTGAAAAAATTTAAGAGATGCATATGATCCAATTTTTGTAAAATATTGTGTTAAGAGATATTTGTGTGTATTCATTTTTATGTTTGAAAAAGCACTGATAACCAAGCAGAACCATGTTCATTAATTTAATGAGCCAGTTACCAGGGGCACTTGAGGATAGATACTGGGAGGGAAAGGAATATTTTTAATTTATGTTTAGTTGATTGTGATACATACATATCCCTCTTGTACATTTAAGAAATGCTACCCAAGTAAATTCAGCAAAAGAGGTGGGATTATAAACTTCATAGCAAAGATTGTATCAGTGCTTCTGGTGAGGAAAGCACAGATACTGTTCATATTCTTCTTGTCTCAAAATTTTATGATTAAAGATAGTGTGAAATCCCCAGAGAAGGAAGAGAATGAGCTGCTGTCCGTGGAGTTGCTCCTTTTTGAGAGCATTTCCCACAAGGGACCGTAGAATGTTCATGGTCTGATAAGGCCTGAGCAGATGACGCTATTGTGATTTCCCTTTTAGAAAGCACCACGGAACTGCAGGAGTGTCCCCCAAACTCGGTCTTCCTGGAAGAGAAGCTGTCACTTGAGCATTCTGAGTAGGAGAAAAGATGAACCTTAAATGAATCCTATGCAGATGTCTATTTTAGCAGATCTCATCTCCATCCCCTCCCTCCCTCTTGTTTCTTTCCACCTCTCTTTTGGTTTCTGTGTCTTTCCTGTTTTGCTTCCTTCTTTCTCCATATGGATTTCTGTCACACCCTAACTTACACACTTTGTTTAGTTTTTGATGAACTCAGCTTGCATAATAGTTTTTTTTTTTCTTGTTTTCTCTCACATCTAGGACAGTCACACACCTCAGCAAAAATGATGCCTCTATTGGGCAGTTTATTACAGATACAGTTTTCAGAAAATGTGAATCATTGTTAAATGAAAGGAGCCCTGTACAGCTGTTCTTTGACTTGTAGTGGGTGGAGTGTCATTCCAATAGGTCCACTGTAAATTGCAAATATCTCAAGTAGCAAATGCATAAAATGCACCCACCAGACTGCCCACCCTAGCAGCAGAGCGCACTGAGGGGTGTTGGTTGTCTCTCCTTGTGACAGAGAGCTGACTGGTAATCATAGCTCTCCGCTACTGCCCCACACCTTGAGAGAGTGGTGCACCCCTTATGCTATTGCTAGCTTGGGAAAAGAGTAAAATTCAAAGTAATGTTTCTACAGAATGTGTGTTACTGTCATGTCATCATAAAAGACTGTGAGTTGGGTCACGTTCAGTTGAGGGCCTTATAAATACAGGACTCTCTTCATCACACAGTTGGGATTTAATATATAACTAATAGTTGCTAAATAAGAGAATGCTCTGAACACAACGACATCTGAAGTCCTAATTTTTTTAATAATCCCACATTGGGAATGCCTTTTGTATCTTTTCTCCTGTATCTTGAAGACAGTATTTGCCCAGTAATGTTTTTCTGCTTTGATCTTTATAAATTTGAATTTTTCTTCTTTTATTTGATACAAGATCTCACTACACAGCACGGACTCATAGTGACCCTCCTGTCTCAGCCTCTTCTGCACTGGGATTACAGGCACGCATCACCATGCCCAGTTTTAGGACCAGCATAGCATGCAGTACCAATGATTGAACCCAGGTCCTTGCACTTGCCAGGCAAGCACTAGACCACTTGAGCTATCACCCCAGTCCTCTCTTTGATCTTTAAATCAGCCACTGTAATAGTCTTCTAGTTTTAAAATAAATCTCCACATCTGCAGTTAGGGCCTTCCCATGATGCCATTTTTCCTAGGAAGGCCATCCTTTCTCTCTCCCAGGGGTCATGGCTCACAGCTTGATAGCCCTCTTAAGCTTCATGTGCTCATTGGTGGGGCTTTTCAGCATGGCTCTGTCTGGGGCATGTGATAGTGGTATTAAGATGTGTGTATTAGACTAGTCCAGTAATGGTTTATCGTATCCTGAGTGAAAAATGGGAAGGCGCACCCTGGCTGTGGGTGGCCGCAGCCAAAAGGCTTGTAGCTGCGTAGAGTCAGCGGGGAAGGGCGGCTCACTGCGTGCTGCTGCGCTGCGGCCCTGCCTGGACTGTTCCTCCCCTGCCAGGCCCCTCTGCGTGGAGCCAGCCGACTGCAGACCGACGCCTCCTCAGAGTCCGAGCTGGAATAAACTCTCCCTTCTTTAACTTGTGGGTGTCAAGTGTTTCTTCCCAGCAATAAGCAAAGTAACCAAGAAGTAGGAGATGTGTACATTTATGTAACAGGATATGTTTATGAATGTTGATGCTTGAAACAAGGCATAGCATTTATGGCTCAGTAACTGGAATATTCCCACGTTCGTGAGTGGGTGTCTTATATCCTCAGATCTCAAGCACTGACAGCACTGAGACAAAATCACCAGAGGGCCTCTTATGTATGGAGTTGCTTGTTTGGGCACCAAATTCCTATCTGTCTCTTCTTTTTCTCTTTTTATCCACCCTCCTACTTGTTATAAGCTGATGATTGCTGTGGTGACAGAAAAGTATTCTAAAGTGGAAGAGTACTGCCACAAGACTGGGCATTTAAGTGGATTTTAAGTTGACTTTTTAGTTTTATAGTAATAGGACATTTCAGAGAAGCTGCAACGATGGTACAGAAAGTTACTGCACCGCTCACCCAGTTTTCCTGTTGTACACTGTCATGGAATGTTTGTCAAAACTAAGAAACTGACACTGGCCCATTATTCTTATCTAATTAGGCTCGGGGCTTTATTTGGCTGGTTCTATTAATTTTTCTGTTACTATCCCTTGCCAATTTTAGAATCCGACAGTGAGAAGCGCGATGCAAGTAGCTACTATACCTCCTAACTCCCCGGGTGCGCTGTCAAATCTCCTGAAGTCTGTGGCAATGTTGCAGTGCTCCTGAGGAGTGTTTTATCAGTGCTTCCTCCTTTGACCCCAGTCGGAGTGGTTACAGTATTGCTTTCTTTCCATTGTCATTGGCTCTTGTGGGGACAAAATACCTCAAGGACGCAAGTCTGCACAGCATGTCTGGGTTTTGTCTTCTTTGTATTAATTGACGTTAGGAAGTTGGGACCAGTAAGAAAGAAATAGTTTTGGACAGTAACATTTTCTTGTGTTCAATGCCTAATTTTGGTTCTGTTTTAAGTAATTTTACATATAAGTTAAACTGCCATTTCTGAAATATTTGAAGAGTTTTCCACTATCACAGCATATTGTATGCACTAATTCCCCCCACCCCAGCCTTCACTTTTAAGGCTCTATAAACAGACACAGTGTACGTTACTAAGGGTCTCTAACTGATCTGCTTGGCACTTGCCCTCAAGTCCACGCCCTAAAGGCTGTCTCAGCTCTCTGATTTATAAGTACTTAAGCCTTTTGCTGAAGGGGAACATCCAGGATTCACGTGCTGCTGGGCTTTCGTCATCACTTGCTGTACAATTCATTTGGGTTCTCAAACATTCATGTTGGAATGCTTTCTTTTCTGTCCTCTCCTCAGTGCATACAAGTGTGCTCGCATGTTGGAGACAGAGCTGTCAGAAATAGCTTGGGCTGCACAACTACTGAGACCTCTGGGGAGTGCCTGCCTTCTTCCAGCTTCGTTTCTCATCTGAAATACAAAAGAGACAGTTTGACTCCTAGATTTGATTTTCAATGTGCTTAATATTTCATAAGCTTCCCTTTAGCTACTTACTGTTACCCCAAGTATAGCCAGGAATGAAACAACCTAAAAACAGGTGTCTTAGTTACTTTTTACCCGTTACTGGACACTCAAAATGAAGGAAGGAAAGGTATATTTAGCTCATGGTTACTGCAGGGTTCAATGCATATGCCACTAGCTCCAAGACAAGGGACAGCAGTTCATGCATCAGAAAACAATGAGGAGCAGAGGAGGAGCAGCAGCTGCGGCGTCCATCGAGCCTGTCTCTGCCTTCTACGCTGACTGTGAGGACTGCTGGTCCATGGCATCAGGGAGAGCTCCTCCAAAGCGGCACCACTGGGAAGGCCAAGCTCCTCTGAAGACTGGGACTTCTCAGGCAAAGCGGCCCCAGGCTGGGAACTTCAGGAGCTGATTCAGCCAAGTTGACACAGTGTCTCAGCTAACACAAGACCGAAAGCTACTTGTAGTTCTCAAAGGAAGTAGGCTCAGAGGCGGAACAACTGCCAGCATGTGTCTGCAAAGGAAGACTTCACATGAAACCTGGAAAGGTGTTGGAGCTGCCCACCCAGTTGGCAGCTGGGAAGGAGATTTTGCAGGTAAGTGTTTGGAAAGCTGTCCTCAGATCTCCATCATTTTTGTTGTTGTAGTTTGTTTTGGTGGTGGTAGTGATTGAAGTTAGGGCCTTTGTCCTGAGCTACATGTCCAGTCCCTGTCTTCATTATTTTATTTTGTGACAGGATCTCAATAAGTTGCTAAATTAGCCAGATTTTGCTGGAACTTGTGATTCTCTTGCCTCAGTCTCCAAGAATATGGAGATTACAAGCATGCATCACCATGCCCAACCAGAACGGCTCCACCTTATGGAATCATGTACCAAGGTTCATTGTCACTGAAATAGAAATGGAAGGCTGGAGAAATAGATCTCTGTTGTAAGCACCTGACTGGCAAGCTCAAGGACCCGAGTTTGATCCCTGCTACCTCATGTTGTGCTCACCCAGAATCCCAGGTGCACTGTGCTGGCCCTGAAACCAGGCGCAGTGGTGCATGCCTATAATCCCAGCTCTGAGGAGGCTGAGACAGGAGGATCACTATGAGTCTGAGATGCGTAGGGAGACCCTGTACCAACTAATGACTAGATGAAATACACATGGAATTGGAAGTCATTACGTTTCTGAGCTTTAGGTTTGGAGACTCTTCTAAGTGGGCATCCCTCAATTTCTGTGTCTACTGTACCACTTAATCCTTCTCACTTTATGACAGCTTTTTTTGGTCAAAAACCCCATACAATTAAACTCTGTGTGGTGGATTGACAACAGGTAGTCGACTTGTAACACCCAGCTGGACTGAAGCAGCGAGGTGGTAGGTGTGGGAGGCCCGCCCAGGGTTGCTGCTGGCAGCTTAAGAGGCAGAGCTCAGGGGCTGTGTGGGCTGAGGACTGGTTGGGGGCTGCCAGGAGCTGCCAGGGTGTTCTGTGGAGACCTGCATATGCTGGCTTTCCTGATGAGCTCAGCTGTGGTACTTTTCGGGGGAGCTCTGATGCTTACCCTGAGCATTGCTCCCTGGCTCCAGTGCAGATCCCTCAGCCCGCTGGCACAGGTTTTTCATTGCACTGGCACAGACTTTCTAGCTTCCACCACTGACCTTTGGGCCTTCCCAGCACTGATTCATAAGTCAGGCCTGCATGGGATGTGGCCATGGGCTCCAGGCATCCAGCTGGCTTCATGGGAAGAACTGCTACGGGCTCTCATGCTGCAGTTGGACCCATGCAGGAGATTGTAGTGGGACCCAGGCCCTTGGCTGTATTCTTTTGGCTTTTGTGTGGGGACAGATTTCCTGCTCTCTCTTTTGGTGTATGATTCGTCCTGTGACTGTTCTAAATAATCTTACAAAATGTGCCCTGTATTGCGTTGTTCCCCTTGCAAACCCCCAAACCACAACATAACAAAGAGTGAGTTCCTTGGGAGGCTCCAAGTTGATAGCCAGCGCATCCCTCTTTGCAGTAGCAGCTTGACCACTTAATTCAACATCTGTTCACTGCATACTTGCTCTGTGGCTCTGTGGCAGGAGTCTGTGTTCGTGGTCTCGTGGTGGCAAGGTGCCTAGTGCAACACTGAGCATGGACTCAGTGCTGAGGAGCTTTCCTGTCCCTCTCCTCTGCTAAGCCATGTGGACCTGCTGACTGGGGCTAACGGTTGTCCAGCGCAGCAGCACCGTTTAAAGAACATGTTGAAAAAGCATTGAACTACTCACATGAAAGAAGCAGGAAGGATGTTTTTCTCAGTTCTTGCTATTTAGTGAAAATATATGTGGTCAATAGAGATTAGGGGGCTGGCCAAACAGCTCAGTGGATTAAAGCGCCTGCAAGCAGGTGCAGGGGCTGGGGGTTCCATCTCCAGGCTTGCCATGCTGGCTGCACCCCAGGGGCACACACTGGGACAGTAACTGAGACTGAGACTGGGTGTGGCGGTGCTTGCCTGCAATCCCAGCTCTTGGGAGGCTGTAAACAGGAGGATCACTATGAGTCTGATCTAGTAGTGAGATCCTGAACACCCTGAAGACCCTTCCCTAAAATAAAATAAGTAAAAGAATAAAGACAAAAATAGAGATTTAGGGAAATAGGCAGTACTACCAGACAACTTTTAAAAATCCTGTTCTACTTCTTGCTCTATGAGGGAGCTTGAGCAAGACGCTTAGGGTGCCTGGTCTATGAGGCTGAGGTTACAGCAGTAACTACATCACGCAGAGTCACACAGGCCACTGACGAGAAGCTCAGCAGACTTCCCACAAGTAAGTAATGTGTGAGTGGTAGGTGCCATTGTCATTGTTGTCATGAACAGTGTTTCGAGAAATGGTTCTAATTTCATAAAGTCTTAATGGAACAAGTTACTCTAAGAGGTTTCCCTGAAAGTGCAGCTCTTCATGATGCTTATGCTAAGCATCCTATTTTCAAAATAGTTGCATCCACCTCCTTTCCTACCACATAAGGTGGGAGGGTCTCAGGGTGCTGATGGTTCTGTTCCCTCCTGAGTGCCGCATTGTCCTTTTCAAGCTATTCAAGTAAATAGCTTGAAATGAAAAAGAGACTGAAAACTATATATATGTGTGTATATATATATATATATATATATATATATATGTAATAAATATAAATGTATTTGTCTTTCTGGTAAAATAGTACATTTGCAAGACATTCCTACTTTGGGTGTAGAAATCACAACAGTTATCTCTACCCACTGAGATGGAAATATACTCTGAAAGACTGTTAGTGTTCTCTAATCGACAACCTGATGAATTGTTTGAATCAGTAAGAAAGAAAAAGCTATGATAGGTGGTATTAAGAATAGCTTAATGAAATATTATGTTCCAAGAAGATTAATTTGGTGGCTTTTTATAGTATGGATTAGAGGGAGAAATATCCCTCGAGAATGATTGTTAAGGTAATTGTATATAATTTAATCTGATTTCCATTTCTTGAGAGAGCCACTAGATTGCATACTGGAAATTTTAATAAATTAATTAATATCTAGTCTTAATCCTTAAAGATTTCAGATTGACTTAAAACTGCAATACTGTTCTCATTGGAAAGTTTGAAGTTCGTTTTGTAGCTCATTTACTCATGCCCTCGTCCATCCATGCATCCATTCCACACATTCTTCTTGGTAGTCCGGTTACATGCCATGCGCTGTGCTCATACTGAGCACATATTTAACATGATGCTCATTGCCATTTCTTCTTCAGAGTATATAATTTAATCTGGTTCCTAATTTCGGCTAATGAGACCTTTTCAGTTCCATTTGTTCATTTTCTGGATTTATGTGCAGCTACTGAAAAGCTTCCAACAAACTTCCTTAACTTAGGATACCTATGTACTTCTAACTACCTGAAAATGGCAATATTTTGGAAGGAACTAGGAAAACTATGCTCAAATTAGCAGCTAAATGGAAGACCCAGACCTTAGGAAGTAATCAATCATTGTGACTTAGATTGCTAAATAATTTAGGTTAGATTGGTGGCTAGTGCCTGATTAATTGTGATTTAATACACCAAGATGAGTAAATAAAATGCAATTACAAAAACTGATTTGATTTCTCCATTTCCCACTAGTAAATAATGACATTTTGAATAGCACTTTTACTGTATAATCAAGAGGTGCTTTCTACCAGAACTCAACAGTGTAGGAAAAAGAACATGACCTGTGTGAATGTGATATTTGATTTACCTTGTTCTGCTAAGAGCATTCAGAAAAGGACAGAAACACAAATTAATTATTATTACTAGAGAATGTGGCTCATGGTGGCACTATCATTGTAGCCCACATTTATTAAATGTTGCATGTCAGGCGCTGTACCCAATGCTTTATGTCCATTTCTTTGTTTAGTCCCCAAGAAAGTATTACATGAGCGTTTACTTGACTAGACGATACATTCTGAGTTTAAAGAGTCTAAATAATTTGACTGGACTGACAGGGAAACACACCCTGAAGAGCCAAATAGAAAACAGTTGGGCTCATGCAGCCCAGATGTCCTGCCTGACCCCCTGTGTGACCTCCTCCTTCCGGTAGTCAGGCGAGATGCGTTTTCTTTCCTCTTATGGGTGTCAGCTAGGTGGCCTTTTGGGTCCCTACAGACCTCTTTACCTGTAGACTCCTTCCCTACCTTCTGTGTGTGGTTGCCTTTGAGGTAGGAGAGGCACCGGAGATTGAAAAGGTCATTTCTTTTTCTTTAGAGACAGTCTTCCTAAGTCACTCGATTGCCCAGGCTGGGCTTGAACTTGCGATCCTCCCTACTCAGCCTCTCAGAGTGCCAGGGTTCCCGGCTACTGTTCCTGGCTTGCGCTTTGACTTTGAAATCCAGCATCTGCTGCTCTCTATGACCCAGAGATACCAGAGTGGCTTCAGGGAGAAGCTCTGAGAGGTTCTTTAAGTTGGAGACTTCCCTGGCAGGCTTGGTATGGGGCTGCAGTTGTCCCTGAAAGAGCACCCTTAGTTAGCATTTGCCCTCTGTCCCATCTTGATCTCTAATCCTTCACTAGTTTCTTCTCCGACTGCTGAGTGAACCACTAGCTAATGAATGCTGGGTTTAGAGACTTCTAGTGAGTGCACTGGTAAGGAATTTCTTAGAGGTCAAAGATTCTGCATTTTTCATTGTTTCATTCACAGGCACAGGCTAGGTGGCTTACCAAATCTTGAATAGACTATCTGGGTGTGGTGATGCATGCCTGTAACCCCAAGGGAGGCTGAGGCAGGAGGATCCTTGCAAGTCTGAGACCAACCTCTGCTACAACGTGAGTTCTAGATCAGCCTGAACTGTATATAACAAGACCCTGCCTCAAAAGACAAACAAGCAAACACATACCTGAAATAGGAGGAAGGACAGAAATCTGAAAGGTTGTGATGAGAACTCTGTATATAAATTGGGCCAAAGAAATACTCAGTGATATCTGGAGATCTTATGGAACATAACTCGGGCACTTGACGACCTACGAGATGAAGAAGAAAAAAGCCAGTGAACCTCTAGGGCTGCTACCCCCCCTCATTTGGCTGTTTACTGAACACAAACCACGTTCCTGGCCCTATTGTAGGCACCTGGTGAAGGGCGAAGGATTGATAGGGTGTGACGAGAAACCATAGGTGTGATGTAGGCACTTGGCACACAGCAGTCAACTAGGTCAAACACCCTTCTCTTATTGTGTGTGTGTGTGTGTGTGTGTGTGTGTGTGTGTGTGTGTGTGTTGTGGATGAGGAGCCGAACAGTAAGCCTGAGGCTAAGGAAAGCCCAGGATATGCAGGAAATCTGAAAGTGTTATGAAAAAGATCAGAAAGTCAAACTGGATTGGGACGGTGAGCCAAGGCAGAGCTCACTGAGCCTCCGAGAAGCTGCACTGTGAGCCCAGACTGGAGGTGAGCATCTGTGCGGAGCCGTTTGGGGGAGCTCGCGCCAAGTGGGGGGAGAGCCGGAGATGTGCTCCAAGCAGGGCTGTGGGTATGATTGTGGGGGATCACAGAGGAGGGCAGTGGGGCTAGGACAGTGTGCCGGAGGGGACAGAGGAGAGCAGAGAGCTGCCAGCCACAGTACCGGGGCCCGGCTGTCACCGAAGGACTCCAATTCAGCTCCACACAGCTCTTACTCCGAAACACAACTCTTTCTTCGTGTACTGAAGTGTACCCTCCCTGACTTATGAACTTCATAACGCAATGGTCCCCAGGTGGTTAGGAGGGTTCCTCGGCAGAACTGATAGACCAGTCAGACCAATGTAGTCTTAGATGAAGTGAGTAAGTGAACAGGTCTGAAAACTTGGAGACCTCTGCTCAAAAGTGTCAACACCCGAGGCTCCTTTCCCCCCACTCTGGAAGGGATTTAGAGAGAATAGGTAAACAGTCACACTTGGATTCACAAGTGCTATCTGATATAAAGGAAGATTTAGAAGGAAGGCAGGGGAGATGGGCTGTGCACCCCTAAGCGGAGACTTGGGCCACCACATAGGAAAGCATGACCACCACCAGCCCAAGGGCTTTATTCCAGAGAGGCAGCAGGGCCCACGCTTCCGGCCAAACGTCACTGACTTTCTCCACGTCACAGGCCCGTGGGCTGCTTCCTGCCTCACGGGGAAGCCACACAGCTCTGAGGACATGGTCCTTAGGTCAGTTCTCTCTTCTCCTCATCCTCTGATGTCCACAGGAAGACGAGCCATGAAGCATTTACGGGGCAGATGCCTCTGCTGATGATGACGGCAGCTCTCAAGTACAGAAATAAAGGAATCCTTGACAATCGGGATGCTGAGGGCAGGGGCTGGGTGTGGGATTTGGATATTGCCTCAGCTCTACTGCTGTATGGCTACAGATGCAACTCATTCATTCCTGAACGATGCTTGCACATTTAGATGGAGGGAATCCCTTGCCTAATAACAGCCGCAGCAGAGACATGACCGCTGATGTGTCCCAAGTCATTCTAAATGCTTTGTAGCTTTGGTGAGCTTCAGAGCCAGCCATGGCCCAAGGACCCTCACTATCGGACAATGATGGTGGGCAGAGAGCTTGAGTAACCCAGCAGGTTCAGATAGCGAATGGGCAATAAAGGAGCAGTTCGACTCCAGGTGTCTGGCAGCAGAACCAACACCCTTAGCCCTGCAGCTCTACTGTGGCCCCCGAGTTTCTGTCTCATTTGCCTTCACATTCTATCTGGGCAATGTTTCAGGTTTTGCTCTGACCTTTGATTCAATCTCCAGCTCTGGACGCTGTCTAAGTCTCATCCAGCATAACCTCCTGTTACGTTGGTTTAGATGGATGATGTAATCATGGTGCAGCCTCTCAGAGCAGAACACTGAAGCAGCACACCCAGAGTAGGAGTGACTTTCTAAACACGTGCCACCCAGAGGCCACATGGAACACTCCACTGCAGGATTTCCCTTCGGCTTGGATTGGCTGAAATCAGGTTCACTATGGGTGCAACGGCTTCCTCCTTCAAGGAGCGACAGGGTCCCACCAGTGCACAGGAGCTACAGGTGCTGCAGGGAAGTGACAGAAGGCAGATGCAGGCTCCGATCTGTGTGACTGACTTCTTCCCTCGCTTTCATCACAGTCGTCCGCATCTGTGGGTAGTTACATTTGCGAGTCTGTTTTTTCTTCTGCAGCTAGGTAGGTCTTGTTCTAGAGGTGCAGAGAGATCATAGCCCAGCATGTGGATCCTGGGCTGTGGGCAGTCCAGGTGGAATGTCAGCTGGCCATTCATGACTCATGCGGCCCAGGACAGGGAATGCCTTTTCTGTGCCATGGCTTTTCTCAGATGTACAGTGAATGGCGCTGGTATTCAACTCCTCCATGCATAGTGAGCCCAAAGCTGAGTAGAAAAACACATTACTTAGCCTCAACCCAGCCTGCAGGAGGCCCTTCATAAATGTTACTGTCACCCATATATTGTTGGGTGCTCAGTATCCAGAACAGGGCCGGTAAAGGCAGAAATACAACAAACAATTCTTACACATAGTCGCACGCGTGTATGAATGTAAGAATGAACCACTGAATATAAAGTGGGAGCTCTAATATTTCAGGTCTGTTTTAAGTCCTGCGAGGATCTGTGGACCACACTAAGGGTATGAATTGCGTCCCAAAGGAATAGAAGTTTAAAAGGTTTGGGCAGCAAGATAGCTCACAGCAGCCCTCAGACCCCTAGATTGATATTGCAGTACTACGGGGTTGGCCCAGCACCAAGCAGGCTAAGGGCCCAGGGGTGGGAGGCCCTGCCCCACTGATGCCTCTCCTGGCACTACTATGCTGACCCTGGAGCAGGGCAGAATAGAATCTGACAATCAGAGAAGACAGCTATTCCTGGAGGAGAAACACTCTTCTCTGAGCCTAATGGGCTGGCTTACACATGGATCACGTGGGCTACATAACAGTCATTTCACTCAGGCTGGCACAGAAGCCGCACCCTGATCAAGTCTGAGTAGCTGCTCCCAGAATGTAAATTGAGAATGAAGTTAGAGGGGAAAGAGTGGCACAGATGGGCCGGCCACTGTCACTCGGGGGCACGGTCCTGCCGTCCATGTCCACGGTGGCCGTACACCACACATTGTGTGGTGGAAAGAGTGCCCACACGTAGTGCAGCGAGCATCAGCCTGGTCCTGCAGACTCTTGCTGATAAAGTGACCCAGTGCCATTGTCCTGCCTAGGCAAGGTCCATAGCTCACAGCTTCAAGATTCACCTTCACAGAGCCTCTGTAGAGGCCCATCTGCTTGCTGTTTCCGGAAACGCAGTAGTTCTTGCTTTCTCTTTCCACAATAAAGGCTTAATTACTGGCAGCCTCCTTGCCAGTTCCTTGGTAAAGGGGAACCAGAGTTCCCCTGGCTGGCTCAAGGAACGAGGCAATGGATTGCAAATCAAGGTAGGGAGCCGAGCCAGGTAGAGTGACCCGTGATGCCAGTACCTGGAGTGGAAGGCAGGAGAGTCACAAGTTGGAGCCCAATCCCAGGCAACCTAATGAACCTCAAAATGAAAGGCTGGGGCTACAGCTCAGTGCAACGGCCCTGGGTTCAATCCCTACTGGTGAAAAAAATAAAGGCAGGCAAACAGAGTAGGAAAATGTAGATGTGCAAGGGCCACATCACAACCTGGCTTTGGGAGTAGAGGAGGAAATGGAAGGCACAAGATTACACCCTGCCCATCAGTGGTGTCAGGCTGTCTCTGGGGCACTGGGCGTCCACCTCATGCACAGTCCTCTCCTGCTTACTGCCTGCTTCATTCGCTGGGGGTGCGGTGGGTGTGGTCCGTATATATCAGATGACCAGTCCCTCTGCCTGCGGGCTGTGTCTCGGAGGCCCCTGTTCAGGGCACTGGGCGCCCTCGGTAGCTCTGGATGAGCCAGGCCCACATTAGTGGGAGAGGAGGGCTTCTCTGAGGAGGTGATGTGGACAAGTTTAAGAAACCTACTGACCAGTTTCCCACCCAGATCAAAGGACCTGAAACATTCTGTGTCCAGACTTGGTAAAAGTTCTATGGCTTTACTTGTGCTTGGCCAAAGGTTCTCAAAAGGTGGCACCACACCTGGCATTAGCAGCAGGCCTCGGGGACTTGTTAGAAGTGTGACTCATGGGGCACTTGTGGAGACCCTGGCCCTGCTCTGAAGCTGATCTCAGCAGTGTGGCTGTACTTCTCGAGGCTCCCCAGGTGGTCCCAAGCTCCAAGGACCTCTTCTCCTGGGTTTTCTGATTCAGCCAACTCAAACCCAAGGCACCATGAATAAGTCTGGTTTTTTTTCCACATCTGTGAGGGATCAATGAACACACTGACACAAAGCAAGATTTTAAGATGAAAGTCTATCTTTTGGATCATGACATCTACTTGAATGGAAATCCCTTCATCTAAAGGAACAAGTGAACCGCATATTGAACCTGTGTCAGGAACTGCCCTTTGTGTCATTTATTCATCTATTCATTTATGTGAATACCTGGTGTGCAGGTGCCTCAGGACCTGTGCTGGGTGCTGGGCAAAGGAGGTGCAAACCAAGAAAAGAACAGCAAAGCAGATGTGGTCCTGGTCCCTGCCCTCATGAGACTTAGAGCCTGGTAGCGGAGAGCGAGTGACACTGACTAGGAATCTATTGTCAGTGATCAACTTTTAGCCAAGCACGGAGCTGACCAGGGACAATGACAGGCAGCACCCTGTATGGTCATACAGGTCTGCTGAGCGAGGCCTCCTGGTCATTTCCTGAGAGTCACTTGAGCTGGTTGTGAAGGGTAAGGGGGGTCAAGTCCGCAAGGGATAGTCACCTTGTAGAGATGCCCGCCTGTGCTCAACCAGTGGCAGACCACACTCCTGGCTGGAGTGGAGGCAGGTCATATGGGCTGAGAGCCAAACTCAGCGCGCGCTAGACCAGAGCATGTCAGCCGAGAAGGCCAAGTCAGTTCCCCAGCTGTGCCGCTCCTCAGGGGTGAGGGGAGGGCCTGGCATCCAGGCATGCAAAGCCTCCCGCTTGGTGGGAACACTGTTGGATACTGCACAACACACCGGGCGGGACCTCACTGCAGAGAAGGAGGTGTGGGGGTTGGAAGCGCTGATCTAGATAAAGAAAGGAAAAAGAAGGAAAATTATCCCCAAATGGTATGGTTTGTGTCTAGCTGTCCCCACAAAGCCTCACGCAGGTATGGGCAGATATCTAGAGCTGACAATTCGTTCACGATCTTGTGTGGGGATTACGGGTGCAAGTGCTGCTAAAAGCCTGAAGCTGAGACTCAGAGTGGAAGAGAGTTTTCTGCCTGCATATGTAGCTGAACTGGTGTGGAGTGATTTGACACTGGATTTACAAAGAGCCCCTCGTGTGCTCACGATGGACGTGAATGTACAAGAGCTACAAATCTGTCTTCTGTCAATGTGGATTGGATGTCATTGTCTGTACTTAGACAGTTTTCAGTGTTTGTACCAGCATCTTTGTAGTAAGGCCAAGCCTATTCGAGTCTGAGAAATACAGTGGCCTTATACGTCTGGGAGCTCCTTACTTTTGTGCTATTTCTTTTAGTACAGGGTCTACAGGGTGTCACTACACAGATTGAACTGGTAGTGATCCTCCTGTTTTTAGCCTCTGAGACACTGGGATTCGTGGCAGGCCAGGGATGAACCCCAGGCCCCTGTGTTTGCCTAAGCAGGGGCTTCAATCCACTGAGCTCTCTGGCTGGCAACTAAGCTACTTTGGTGGTCAATAAAATATTTATTATTAAGCACATCAGCTCTGATTATCTGATATTATCACAGAAAAATTAGATTATATGATTGAACAGTAAAAATTTTCAAAGTAATGGAGATTTAATTGAGTGGAAACATCATTTAGTTTGTAGAACACATACAACAACATATGTCATTGTGCTGGTTTTCTTCCACTCGACTGAAGATCTAAACCCCAGTCTTTCTACAATGTAGAATGCACCATGAATCTGGCTGTGGGAGGCATAAATGCTTCTCTCCAGGCCTGCTGGACCCTCGCCTGAGACAAGATCATGGAATGGCTAAGACAGTGGGTTGATGTCACACTGGTAGGGGTTAAATCACCCACTGAAGTAGTACTGTGACTCAGGCATAGCCTGTCATCGTCCTAAGCCTTCCTTTGCTGATGTGCAGGATGGACTTCATAACACTGCTTCCAAAGTCTGTACAGACTTGGGATATAATCTGCTGAGCACACATATGTGATGAAGGTTTCAGGTTATCCAGGCCTTAAGAAATGCAAATCCCATTCAGGGGTGAGACTCCTCTGAGGGGACAGAAGAGCAACCTTCAGTGCCACTTTCCTCTCTTCCTGGGACAAAGATTAAATCTGATTTTGCAATACTCATCTCTGCATGCATACGAGTGTCTAGCTCATAGTAGCCCAGCTCTCTTTCAGTGTGGATGCTAAGTACAGCTCTAGCACCAGGGTCCACTGGCACCCCTAGCACGCTGGGCCCAGCTGGCACCCCTAGCACCCAGGGTCCACTGGCACCCCTAGCACACTGGGCCCATTGGCACCTTAGCACGCTGGGTCCACTGGCACCCCTAGCATGCTGGGTCCACTGGCACCCTTAGCGCACTGGGTCCACTGGCACCCCTAGCACACTGGGTCCACTGGCACCCCTACAACACTGGGCCACTGGCACCTCAGCACACTAGATCCACGTGGCACCCCTTCACACTGGGTACACGTGGCACCCCTAGCACACTGGGCCCACTGGCATCCCTAGCACACTGGGTCCCCCTGGTGCTCAGCTTTTCTTCTAGCACCATCCTTACATACTGCAGGTCAGAAAAAATGTGACCAAATTTCCCTCTGCTTCTTGAGTGGAAGCATTGTATCTCCCATTCTTATCAGGAGCATTCATGCCTCATAAACAGCTTAACTGGGCAGGGCAAGGGTCCACAGCTCTTGGCAGGAGTTCTCTTTGTCTGAAAAGTATGTTGCCTCCATCTCCTGTAGTAATGGCGAAGCAACATACTTTAAGAAGTACTACATTGATTTCCTGTTCATTTCCAAGAGCACTGCAGATATGGATTGGAGACCTAAGCCACCCATGATGTTGTGGTGTGGTTTTGTCCCCCCAAAGCCTCATGCAGTCACTGAATTGAAGTTCTATAGTGTGTGATTAATTCATGATCCAAGGCTGGTATTATGGGTCTGAGTACTACTGGGATTATGGATCTGAGTACTGCTGGGACTACGGGTGTGAGGACTACACCCAGCCTAGGGCAGATAGCCTGAGTGCAACACGAGGGAGACAGCCTTGCTCTCTGTTGCTGTTGATGCCAGGTCTCCCCTTTTTTCGCTCTTGCTGGTTTGCTGTTTTCTATCACCATGAACTCCTGCCCTCTGCCATGTGCCTCTGCCTTGCAGCCAGCTGCGTATGGACTGAAACCTTCACAAACTGGGAACTCAATAAACCTTTTCTACCTTAGTTTTGGGCATTGGGTGTTTTGTCCCAGCAAGGAGACACAAAGAGAACATCACTGTGTCTTATAAAACAAAGACAAACAAATAAACAAACAAACAAAAAACCACTGGCTCTAGTGGATAGTTCCTAAAAGACACACTCTGTGACTAGCAAAGGTTTTACCCTTAATAAAGCACACACACGGGCTCAATCTTTTGGTCTCTGTTCTCTGATTCTATGCCTGGTGTGCAAGTATTTGACAGGGATGTGAGGAAATGTGTGACTCCACTTCCACAGAAATGTACCCCCTGGAACTTAGATACAGAATCTTGAAAAGACTCCTGCGTGAGAGAGAGCAGGTGGGAGAGGAAGAGAGAGAGAGGAACAGAGAGAAAGGGAGAGAGTGACAGAGCCAGTGAGAGAGAGAGATGGGGAGAGAGAGACAGAGAGAGAGAGAGAAAAAGAGAGAGAGAGACTGAGTATTTCCTTTGGAGAAGAGCTGCAGGAGGGAGGCTGCAGCGGGCACGGACTGCACATGGTCAGGCGGCCTCTGCTGAGCCCCGAGAGGGCGGCCCTCCCCTTCAGCCCCTCTGGCACTGGCGTTAGGTGGAGGTGGTAGAATGTGTGGTGACTGTAGCTGTCTCTTGTGTTTCTCAGGTTTGCCTCAGTTCACCGGGCAGCTTGTCTGAGCCTGCCTCACCTCTCCGCTCTCTGTGCCCACTTTTGGGGCTCACGCAGCCAGGACGGTCTTTGCTCGCCCTCAGAGCTGCGCAGGCCTTGCGGGAGCCAGACGGGGCTGTCCAAAGTGGAAAGTCAAGGGCTGCAGGTGTGCGCCCACGGTGCCATCTGCCCCAGGTGCTGATGCGAGTATGTTGGCTGCTGTAGCTGCTTGTGCTGCTGGCGCAGATGAAGCCATGAGAGGCCCAGACTGTGGTCCACAGCTATTGATTCTATTTCTAATCCCTGCCCCACCCCCATTCTGGCATTAGCCACAAAGCAAATGCAGCAAATCCCACATAGGAGAGATGATCCGGGAAAATGGGTGTTCTTGGAGGAGGCGAGCTTTTTACATCTTAAGTTTACATGGAATCTGGAAGTTTGCGTCAGTCTTAGCTGCTAGCCCTGATAGTGGACTGGAGCAGGTAGAGAATTACCTGTGCACACCGACCCGTGCACTCACGGCACTGCTGAGAGTCTGCCTTGCCAGCCTTCCCTTGGCAAGAGCAGCCCTTTCGGGATGCCCCAGGGTCAGTGCTCCACGGGAGGCCAGGGTCCAGCTGAGGGCATCGCCGCTTCCATTTCCCTGGAAGCACCTGCTGGCTGTTCAGGAGCTTGAAGGCGACGAAAGTCTCACCAGGTTTCAGAAATTCCAAAAACAAGGAGCAACTTCCCCAGTTCTGCTTTCTAAATGATTGTCTTTTTCCTCCAACAAACCCCCACCCCAGTGTCTACTAACTCTTAACCCGGGAGTGGTTGAGAGTGCTTCGGTTTCATCTCTCACATGGGAACAGCACATCCTAATGGCAGCCTGCCTCAGAGAGCAGATCAACACAGGAGCTTCCTTAATGAAGCCATTGCTACAGTGTCCAGATTCCTGTCCAGAGAGCCTTCAGGGTAGCACCAGGCATGCATAGAGGGCTGGCATATGCTAGCTTTTTTTAAATTAATATGCAAAGACTTGAGACACACAGCCCAAACCAAGCCTGTCCAAACTGTGGCTGCTTCAGCCCTCCCGAAAGCAAAGCACCCCAACACTGCCCGCATGAGGAGAGCAGCCTCACGCCACGGTGAGTCCCACACTGTGCACCCTGCTCCCCTAACCGCCCTCATGATTCCCATAACACAGCGCTCACAGTAGTCTGGATGAAGGATGAGCACGGTCCCGCCCACCCGTGACTTGGGCAGCTCTGGATTTGGGCGCCTGGTGACCGACCCACACAGGAGCAAGCTCTGCCCAAGCACACGGGAGCCTGGGGTCAGATTCCAGCACAGAAATTTGGGAACAGGAAGCCCAAGTGAAGCTCAAAGTCACTGCTGACAGGCGTTGGGGTCCAAGCACTGGATGAATATGAGCGTGGAGAGATCAAACTGTTCAGTGGGCGTTTGCATTTTAAAAATTATGACAGTAAAACACACACTGCT
Organism: Ctenomys sociabilis; assembly: GCA_004027165.1. Classification (NCBI taxonomy): domain Eukaryota; kingdom Metazoa; phylum Chordata; class Mammalia; order Rodentia; family Ctenomyidae; genus Ctenomys; species Ctenomys sociabilis. Next base: position 88,726 of record PVKA01000625.1, on the reverse strand, counting down.
ATTAATCCTTCTCAAAACACCTCTGAACACGTCTCTCTCTCTGAACACACTTATTCCACAGTGCCGGCCACTTTTGGAGGCAGTTTAGCAAGTGCTTTGCGTGTTATTACACGGTGTTGGGGTTTATTTCTAGATGCACCCCCTCCAAGGCACACGCTGACAGGTAGGGTTTTGGGGAGTGGATCACCAGATAACACCCGGATAGAGGAGGGGCTTGCTAGGGTGAGGCCTGCCTTGATCTCTCTCTCCCCTTGACCTGGCGTGTGCTCTCTGCTCCCCACTGCCACACCCGTGAGCTGTGTCTCCCCTGCCAGGCCCCTCTGCGATGCCACCCTGCCACAAGTCAGCCGAAAGCGTGTTGGCCGCTAACAGCTTTCAGTGCTCCCCGTTCTGACCTAGGCAAATGGGTAAAAGCCTCCCTACGCCCTGTCCTGTGTCCCTCCTTCTACTTAGGGAGGGGAGTGTTTCACACCATGCCTTCTGCGCCCTGTACCTGCAGCTCCACTAACCAGATAACCTGCCAAAATGCCTCCTTGACCTCCCCTCCTTCCAGGCCCTTAGAGTACAGGGCCTTCGGTGAAGGCATCCCATCATGGTGAAAGGACATGGACACACGTAAATGAAATAGAAAATGTCTGTGATAGGTTCGGAAACCTTCACTTTTAAAAAGTCGAGGCTGGGGCATAGCTCAGAGGTCTAAGAGCCTGGCTGGCAAGCGCAAGAACCTTGATTTGATCCCAGGGTTGCAACCTGCAGCGGCCCCAGAACCCTAGCGTGCTGTGCTGGCCACTGAAAAATGGCGTGGTGGTGCAAGCCTGTAATCCCAGTGCTGGGGAGGCTGAGACAGGAGGATCACTACAATTCTGAGCCGCCTACTGAGACCCTGTACCAAACAAATGAACAGTTTCTTTTAAAGAATAGTCAGGTTGCCTTGGGGTGGAACACTGGCAGAAGTAGCTAAGTCTACTTTTGAGGTCTTCTCTCTGCCTCTGGGCAGCCTGTTCATAGCTGAAGCTGTGTCCCAGGGTCTCTCCTTTTCTGAGTGAGCAGAAGTTTTCCTTTCATTGCTTGATCTGAGTCTGCTCCTTGTCACCAAAGAGCTAAAGTAGACCAGACTCTAACAGCTGTCTTTTGTACACACCGTCTCCTTTTCTTCATTCTTTGTTCATTGCTTGCCCCTTGCCTACATTTTTCAAAGAGAAGTACTGTGTTCTCTGTTCTGCGTTGAGCAAGCTATGACAGTAACTGTGTCAGCTTTTATAATCTCTGGGTTCACAGGATCAAGGTGAAGTAGGCCTTTCTTATTCAGTGCAGTAGAAGGGCAGGGATATATATTTGAAAGCAACCCATCCTATTTGATTGGTACTTTCACAGTTTGCCAATGCCAAGGTTTAGCCTGTGTGCACTATTTCTGAGCTTCTGGGTTTTCTTCTTTCTTCATGTCTGAGGTAAGTGAGCTGGCATAGCAGAAAGAGCCTAGCTCTGTAGTTCCAGAGACCAGAACTGAAGCCCTGTCTTCGGTGAAGACATCCCATCATGGTGAAAGGACATGGACATCACATAAATGATGTCCAAAGGGCTGGGATGCCTCTATCTCAGTACTCCTGGGAACAGGAGGGGGCACAAGGATTATATTAGTGAAGTGATGGAGAAGCACTGTCATGGAGATCACATAAATATACATTTAATTAATACTGAGCCCACTCCCCCATTTAGGATATTCCAGTACAGGCACAGAAAAGAATTCTGACTCTCTTACACACATTGTGTGGACACAGGGTGAATCCCAGATCCCAAAGGAAGGGATGCAGTGGGTTCCTGGAAGATTATAGCTATAAAAACCAACAGGAAAGGCAGTAACATTTAGCTGACTTAATGTTTATAGTATTTAAACATATAAAGACTTAGATGCCATTAACAGAGTTTTGTAGTCTAGAATAATGCATTTTAAAGGGGGCCCTAAAGAAAAAAAGATGAGTACTTTATTCAGAATAATTACCTATGAGTAAAACTCCTTTGGGAACTCATAACATGACTTAAACAAAGTGTTTAAAAATTTAAAATTGTACGTGTTAACAGTAAAACACATAACATGTACAGATGTGTATAGCATTGTATACTTTGTCAGATTCAATGGATTTTCTTGAAGCCTAAAATGACAGGATTTATAAAACCTGGGAAAGGATGTTTCTAACCCTGCCATTATTACCAAGCTTGCTGTTAATTTTTTTATTATTACTTTAAAGAGAAAAAACAAAACAAAACCAAGTAACAAGAACAAAGACAAAATCAAAGCAACCTAAAACAATAAAAATGGAGCAGAATTTCAAACCAAGAATAGAAAATTAACAATGGCTGGTATGTTATATGCTGTTATCATCAAATTTGTTGTTCAAATTACCAGGTATAGCCATGCAAGATTGGCCAAACACCTAAATAATAACTGCTCCTTTTCATAAACCATAGTTTTCCCTTGCTGTCTTCACTTTTCATTTTTAATTTATTTTAAAGAGAGTATAAAATAATAGATAAGACATCAGAAATGATACACATGCAAACAAATGCAAGGTGATGGGTATTCCTCAGTGGTTGCTCTCTTGCACATTGCTGTCTTCGGTGTAGTTGCTCAGATTACAGAGCTAACCATGTAAAAGGGGTCAACATAAATATTTCAACATGAGCTGCTACCTTCGAAAGCCCGATACCATTTAGGAGTGCAGTCGTCCCTACTGCCCCGTGCATACCCATGCGTGACTGTTTCCCCGACTTCCTGCCTTTTCTCCTTTCCCTTAACCCCATTGTTTATTCCTCACAATCAGTTTCTTTCCATTCTACCACATCTGTTGAACCTTTCAGATTTTACCTGAAAGATGCGTTTTTTGTTTTGATACATGGAGATTAAACACATTCAAAAATGGTTTAAGACATGTGGAAAGCCTTTCTCAGTTCTTGCTCTCCTCCACCCAGGTTTTCTTGCTGCCCGCCTCCACATACAGTCTGAAGACCTCGCCCACCTAAACTCTGCATCCCACACTCTGTCTCTTTCATTTTCTCAAAGGAGCATGGGCTAAGCACCAATCAGCTCATCCTGGTTCCAGATCTGCAGGACAACCACCCCAGGTGGCCCCCTGGCTGACATCAGTACTAATCAAGATAGCAGGGCGTGCTGCATACCAAGCATACTGCCCCTGGGTCACCCTCACCAAAGACAGTGCCACCTGGTAAAGGGCTCTGAGAGGCACTGCGGGGGGTGGGGGGGTCACAGAAGAGAGCTTCTGGGTTGGCTTCCAGTGTCATGTGAGATTTATATGAATCTGAAGAAGCGTCTGGCGAACTGGAAACCTCAATCTCTCCAGACATGATGGAAAAAACAAAGCCTACATCCTGAGCTGTTGTGAGGGCAAGCTGACCTGATTTATGTAAATGCCTTGGTATGGCGCCTTGCACGCAGCTATTAAATGGGCAGAAGGCAGAGCAGGAAGGCGCCTGCTACAACTCTATTACAGCACACTTTCTGATGGAATTTTACTTCTTCTAAAACATAGCATTAAATGTCCAAACTATTAATTCTATTAGAATACAGAATCTTTTGTGGGGGTTGTCATAGCCAGCAATGCAAAGTGCTAGTTTAAGCATTCCATTGAAGAATAATGTAAGTTTTTCTTTTATTTTGAGTCTGTCCATCCTGGGATAGAAACTGCAAATTATGTGAGATTATTAGCCCCAGAAGAGGAATTTAAACTGCTCAAAGCATTAAACACATCATTGGTGGAACAGAACTTGGAGTTAATGGCAACACTGATCTGATTTTTTTTTTTTTTGTCTTTTTGAGACAGGGTCTCACTATGCAGTTCAGGCTGACCTTAAGCTCACTTTGTAGCTCAGGCTGGTCTCGAACTCACAACAATCCTCCTGCCTCAGCCTCCTGAGTGCTGGGATTACAGGCATGCGCCACCATGCCCGGCAACTAATCTGATTTTATAAGGAGAATTTTAAACCAACTTTGTACATATGTTTTGCCTTTAACGTAAATTATTTATCTGGATTTGAAAGTGAGACTCCCACTTTAAATAATCCTGGTTTTAAAATTTGTTGAAGACCTTTTGTCCCGCCATCATGACAAACATCTTCTTTTGTTAAAAGTGAGTGTCCATCGATGCTGGAGTGAGTCAGTCCTTCGAATGGTGTCAGACATTTAGGCAGTATCCTAATTCTTTCAAGTTGTGATAGTTTTCATCTGCTGCTCGAGGAGGCAGAGGTCTTGGGGAGAATCAGGTCCATAAAAGCTACCTCTGAGAGACTTATATTTTACGGGCACTTGGAGATTAAGTGATGTGTGTTCTCTGGGAAATATATCCGGATCTGTGTTTGTGTGGATGGATGGATGATAAGTGGATGGGTGGTTTATGCGTAATGTAGAAGGGTCTTCGGTGTTCTTTATTTGTTCATGGTCTTATTCATGGTGAAGTAGCATGATTATTAAAATGTTTTATCCTTTTCAACATTGCCGTTGTGTGCCTTCTTTTTAAGTGAGAAGAAAATGAAGCCAAATCTCCCTGAGGCTCTGGTTAGATCAGGAGCAGGTGATTGACCATGGCTTGGCCAATCAGGCTATTACAGCACTTTGAGACTGTGTGTGTGTCCCGAGGCCTGGCACCATTTGGAGGAGTGGAGAAGCAGAAGTGGCTGTGGACCTGTGGCTGGATCTGGTCAGTTGGAGAGTCCTAATGCCTGGCTCTCCAGCAGGGGCTTGCTGCTGCCGTAGAAGCCAGTCGCTGTATTCCTCTTGGATCTCTCCACGGACCCTCTCTTGCCTAAGTCAGGATAATTGTTTCTGCTGCAAACTAGAAATCTGATTGACACAAACACTTAGAAGCAGCTAAGTCCCAAGCATATTCTAAGTTCTTTGTGGGAATTAATTTGTCCACATAATAATTACTTTCCTAATTTTACAGAAGCATAGACACAGAAAGTTCACATAATGGCCCAAGACCACGCAGTTCTGAAGAGCAGGTTCCATATTTGAATCTGGCAGTCTGACTCTAAGCATACTTTACTCTGTGTCTTAACTGTTTTGTGATTTTTGCTTCTGCAACTATGATGGAAGGAGGGAAGTGATGAGGGAATTAATAAGTGTGATGGAGTTGCTGACAAGTTCTCCAGAGTTCATTTCACTTTCCTCTTCTGATGCTGGTGGTCTATTTTTCTGCCTCCTTTGTATTCAGATGTAGATGTGAGACTGATTGATTTCTAGCCAGTACAATGAGAAGGAAGGTGGATCAGTCTCACCTTTAGGCCAAAGTAGTTAATGTGTGGGCTCACTTCTTTATGTCTTACTCTGTTTTCTTCCTGGATGAATAGGATGGACAGGGTATAAGGGAAGGTGAAATCGCACCATGAAATGACCAAATCAAAGGCTTTGGACTGGGAACACCCCACTGGACTATGAAGGAAACAGAAATTCACCTTGGTTTTGTTCAACTCTCCTAACAGCTCTGTTAAACTGCCATCAGATAGAGTGATTATAGAACAAGCTCAACTTGGATTCCAGTTTAAGGAGGTCCCTGCCATGTACATGGAGAATCTCAAGGGGAATTCTTCTGGAAACCTGCATTGCTTCATAATCATTTTCATCAATGCTTCATAAGGTTCTTATTTGCAGTTTTTCTTCTCCCCATGGGACTACATTTGTTTTTCCACTCATTCCCAACCATATGGGGATTGGGAGGCTGAGTCATTATAAAGTCTGCCTTCTGGAAGTTGTCTAAAACCTTTGACTAGCCTGAATCCACACTGCCATCTCTCAGGCACTCTTTTGTCATTGTCTTGTCCTGTGTTTTAGAAGAGAGTGTTTTCCTCCATGCCCACAATTTTGGAGCTAGATAAGAATTAAACATGATGATTTCTTGCCATTGACTTTGTCAAATTGTGCACTGACAAAGCATCATATGTCTCCTTCTAATTAGAGGGTGAGATTTGAGTAATAGCAACCTAATTGCTGGAACACGTCTTGATGCATTATCTTATTTCGAATCACACCTTAGTAATAAAAAGGACTTGTTTCACAACAAATCTTTTTATCTTAAAAGGTCAAAATATTATATATGTTTTCAAAATATTTTCTACCTTAAAAGTATCTTCTGGGAAATATAATACCCTGCCTTATTGGGAAAATAATTAGCAGGGGAAATACAGATGCTGTCTATCAAAGAGTTATTAAACTATGAAAGATTACATAAAAGGGATTTTTCTTTGCATTTATTAAATTGGACAAGTAGAATTTTCATCAAATACATGTGAAACTAAGGGAGACAACTGCTAAGGTTATTCATCAAACAGGGCAAGAGCACTCAAGGTCATGAAAGGTGAGGGATGACATCTGACATCATTTATTAAGTTAACTTGGGCATTTGCCCTCTGGATCCATCAAAATGAAGCTCTCACATATAAAAACATCTTAATCTAGTTTTTCATTTAGCTCAGAAGCTCAGCATGAGAAGCAGATTAACTGTCAAGGCCCCTGCAATGATGTGTACAGTAGGATTCAGCGTCTGTTATCTCTAAGGAGCGAAGATGGTCAGCACCATTTATTTGGCCCCAATGGAACTGGGTCCTTTTATGAATTCTATCCACAGATCCACCAAGGAATAGTTAAGTGCATTATCAAAAGATGTGAGATTTGAAAGAGGTTTGAAAAACTCATCTAGTCTCAAGCCTTTGTTTTGCAGATGACATAATCTCTTTGCTCAAGGTCGTTTGTCTTCTGTCTCTGTCTGAGGTAACAGAGAAGGCCAGAGGTGCAATATAGAGGTAAGAAGTGGCTGGGTCCAGGTGTCCTGATGTGTGCTCAGGAAAGTGATTTTCTCTGCTGCTTTCTTTTCAGAAAAGTGCTAAGGTGCTTCTCATGCAATGCTAAGCTAATTTCAATTTCATAAACTTCCTCCTTTGTGGTTTCAGCCAAAAGTAAGCTTCTTTTAATACAGGTTCTAATAAAAAATTATAAATCCAGCATTGGTTATGGTTGTGTTCTGACACCCTCTGAACCCAGAGGTATTCCACACTGCGATTTTGTGGTCTGTGTGCAGGCGCCCAGCTACAATGAGGCAGGGAGTACTGGCAGCTTCCCCGATGAGGGGCAGGGGCAGGTAGTGGGGAGGGCAGAAGGGTTATTAACATAGAGACCTGGATTTAACAGGTGCCACAGTACCCAACAGAAATTTTTAAACCTGGCTTTGTGACTTGACTGGAGGGCTTCAGTCTTTCACTTTCAGACCTAGTAAGTCTATTTTTAATGCTTTGTGTTTAATTTCCAAAGGAAACATTGATTTAAAACAATAAAAGGGCTTCTATTTGCAGCATTTTTGCAGCTCATCCATCATGTGTTAGTTCATTAATATCATTCTTTTAATGTATTTGGTTTTTATGGGGTCTCACTGCATAGCTCAGACTCATAGCGATCCTCCTGTTTTCACCCTCCTGAGCACTGGGACTCCAGGCATGCTCCACTGCACCCAGACTCTGGCCCACTCAGCCCACCCTGCTGGGTGCGGCTGGTACAGCACGTGATGCTGGGAATCAAACTGCAGTCCCTGCACTTGCCTAAGCAGACACTTTAGTTCGCTGAGCTATCTTGCCTGCCCCATGTGATAGTTCTTGTTAATCTAATAAATTAAAAGCTAAACTAAGTATAATTACCACTGGGTTTTCCTTAGCAAAGGAAGTTAAGGCAAGAGAGAGATAGACATGTGTATCTTAAAAATTCTGGTCAGGTAGATCAATATCATCATTTAAAAGATACAAACTGAAGATCAAACTATAAATTTATCATAATTTCCTTGTCATTAAGTTATTGCTTTTCTCCTGCTTCCTTTCTTCACTTTATGTAGTAAGAACAAAAACTGACTGTTGTATGAAAAAGTGAACAGTAAAACCACACAACACTATGTAACTAGGGCCAGCCAAATAGCTCAGTGGATTAAAGTGCCTGCAAGCAGGCGCAGGGGACGGGGTTGCCAGCCCCACCCGCGGGGTGCGCTGCGATGGTAGATGAGACTGGGTGTGGCAGTAACCCCACCTCCTGTGAGGCTGTAAGCAGGCAGATCACTATGAGTTTGATCTAGTAGTGAGACCCTGAACACCCTGTAGGTCCTTCCCTAAAAATAAAATAAATGAAGAAAGAAAGAAATTTGGGAGGACTGATTTTGGGAGGACTGATTTTTTTTTTTTAAATCTTTATATGTTGCCTGGCAAGTGCAGTGTCCTGAGTTCAATCTCCAGTACCAGAAAAAAGAAAGATGTACATCTAGCTTCCTAATTGATTCTGCTCAACTTATGCTGTTCTTCTTTGCTTCATCTTGGAACTGTCATATTGCTTTTCCTTGGTTCCTTGCTATTTTTAAGTTATCTTTCCTTTTGTAGTCACTAACCGCATCCCCATCTTCCAAATCTGATATTCTCGTCACCTTCAGTCAATCAGTTGTGTATACTTTCAGTGGAGGCTTTAACCTCCTGGATTATGGATCTGTTTCATGACTTGCAGTTCTTTCCTATGTTGGGAATTCACAATTTCCATCACTTTCTAAGCTTTTTTTATTCGTGTCTGACATTCTTTAGACATGTCTTTCATTTTGGTCATTATTTCTTTTCACTTGAGAGACTTTTCTCTGTAGCCACCTCCATTTGATTTTTTACTCTTAATTCTATCATTTCAGTAATTTCCAGTGTGTGGTTTATAAGTTCTATTTTTTTGTTCTTTGGAATTGTACTGGATGGTCTGGAGGTCTGGAGTTGCATTTTGTTTCTGCCTGTTATCGTTTTCTATTTTCTAATTCTATTTTGTTTTATTTTCTATGTTGGTATTTGTAGATTTCTTATAGTAGATAGCTCTATCACTAATATGGAGGTTTCCCTAGGAAATATCTACTTTTCAGAGATATCTTCTAAGTGTGGGTGGATCTTGGTATACATCAAGAACTCTTTTTTAAAGAGAAGGAAAATAAGAAAAAAACATTAAAAATGATATAGAATTTAAAACCAAGATAATAGAAAATCAACAATGGTTGTTACATTGAATAGGGTTATCTTCAAAGCAATTGTTCAGATTATCAGATGTAAGCAGTAATATTAGCTGTCTTGCACATGGCTGCTCGCTTTGTTAAGGATAGGAAGTTGGTATTTATTTGGCCTAGCACCATGTCCTTTGGTACCAGGACATGATGGCGGTTAACTCCCCACACAATCCCTGTGTTGTGACACGAAGGAGAAGAGCTAAGTACAACATGTGTGACATCCAGGCTACAGTGGTACACTTAGCAGTAAAGCATCAAGTACAGCCTAGCAACCGACAAACTGTGATAGCTATTGGGGGTTTGCACTTGAGCATATCATTTTTAAGAATAAAATTTAATCCTAAGTAAATTTCTGCTTCTTCTATTATTTTTCTCTGTACATAAAACAACTGCAATTTCATAATAACTACATATTTATATTATGTCTTGATATGTAGCAAACACGTCTCTCTCCAAATTTTTTTTCCTTTAAAAGAGTTGTAGATTATTCTGTCCTCTTTAGTATAAAATTTATACTAAAGTTTTCAAAAGTACTCAAAAACTAAAGGGATTTATATGGGAATCATACTTAATTTACAATTTACTTTGGAGAGAAGGAGCAACTTTATGTCAAATAATTATCCTATTGATTAGCAAACTATCATACTCATTTTTTTAAATGTAAGTGGAGACTTTAAAAATCAATTTTTTAGCTAAATGTAGCAGTATATGCTTGTAATCTCAGCACCTCTGGGAGGCTGAAGCAGCCTACATAGTTTAGAGACTAAGTGCGGCCTTGCCTGAAAATAAAATAAAATAAATAGGGAGGGCTTTATCTTAGTGAGAGGGCCTTAGGCTTCATCCTCAGCACTAAGAACAAACGATCAGTGAGTGACCTGAGTGTTTAATGTTAGTGGACTGGTTCACTTTTCCATATTTTAAGCAATGTTTTCTGTATTATTTTAGGGAAAGGCTTACAGGGTGTTCAGGGTCTCACCACTACATCAGACTTGTAGTGATTCTCCTGTTTACAGCCTCCCAAGTGTTGAGATTACAGGCATACACCACCATACCCAGCTTCAATTGCTGGCTCAGTGCACCCCGGGGGTGGGGCCGGCTTGGCAGGCCAGGGATTGAACCCTGGCCCCTGCACCTGCTTGCAGGTACTTTAATCCACTGAATTATTTTGCAAACCCTTTCACTTTTACATATTGATTTACTGCCCCAGAGACTTTCTTAAATTATCTCATAAATTGCAATAATTTGATAATTCTTTTGAATTTGTTTTCTTTGTGTCATTTACAAGTGGCTGTATTGTGATCATTTCTAATACTTGTGATTCCTTTTTCTTATTGGATTGCCCTCTGTCTTAGTTACTTTCTGACCACAAACACACAAGACTACACCCACAAATGAGAAGACAGTTTGTAGCAATTTCAGTTCATGGCTCCAGGAGAGAATGGAAGAAAAGTCCCCTAGTCAGTTTTGTTCATAACGATACATAGGAATAGGGTCAGGCACAGCCAAAATGGAGACAACCGCTCTTTTTTTCAAGGAGAGTTGCCCAGGTGGTACTCTATATTCCACCAGTAGGGGAGCCCTGGTGAGCCCTAATCTGTGTACCCCACCCACCCCCACAGTCAAGAGAGCCTTGTGGAGCTTCGGCCCGCCCTCATCATCACGGATCCTTCTTGAGTCATAGCTTGCCACCCTACCCACAGCAGGATGGAAGCTACACTGAACCGTAAGCCGTGGGAGCTTTGTTGAGCCTACCCTGCCCTCATGTTCTCATGAGGGCCTTGCTCACCCATATCCTGACCTCTACCATTTCTGCAGAGTCATTGAGAGCTTCAAATATGTCAAAAGGAAGGAACAAAAGGCAATTTTAGACCTCCAGCCCACTGAAAACAAGTCCAGGAGTCAAAGTCGTACTTGAAATGTTATAAATGATAGCAACTGAAGTAAAGAAACAACTCCAGCACGTCATGAAAAAAATCAGATCATAAATAATTTTTCAGATAAAAGAGAAAAGATAATCATGGAAGAACTGCTCAGTACATCTGAAGAATGGAATAGGAAAATGATGGGAACATTGAATGAAAAATATAGGAAAGAACTAGAATTCATAAAACAGACTCAAGCAGATATCTAGGACACTATGAATTCCACTGAAGGCCAGCAGAACTGCTTGCATGAAGCTGAAGGTAGAATTTCAGACCTTGAGGATAGCATTGCAGCTAGTGGACATGAGGGATACCTTAAAAGTAATAGGGAATCAGGAAATAACGATGCAACAGATACAAGACAACTCAAAGAAAAATGATAAAGGACTATTAGGTATCAATGAAACAGCTGGAGTCACAAATGGCATAAAAAGACGGTTTGCAGAAGTAGTAGTAAACAGTTCCCCAAGCATGGGAAAAGAATCAGACATACAGAAAAGTGAGACATATAGGACTTCAGATAGCCATAATCAAAACAAATCTACAGCATGACACATAACGATCAAGATTCCAGAAGTTCAGCAAAACAACAGAATATTAAAAACTGTTAGAGAAAGAAGAAACAGATCACCTGTAATAAAAGCCCACCAGAACCATGGCAGATTTCTCAACACAGACCATCAAATCAAGAAGAGCTTAGAGTGAGATAGTTGAGGTTCTGAGAGAAAACAAATTTCAATCCTGATTGATGTACCCTAAAAAACTACATATTAAGTGTAATGGAGAAATAAGATACTTCTATGACAAAGAACAATTGAAGAAATTCACAACCACCAAACCAACCCTACAAAGAGCACTGAGAGATGTTTGAAAAAGATACAAAAATGGGTCAACAAGATAGTTCAGTGGACTAGGTGCCTGCTTTGGAAGCACAGGGGCTGGGGTTCAATCCCTGGCACCACATGCTACATTGACCCTGTCCCTGCCCCCAGACCCACTGAACCAGCAACCAAATCCGGGCACGGTGATGCACACCTCTAATCCCAGAGCTGGGGAGGCTTAAAGCAGAAGGATCACTGTGAGTCCAAGCTGCATAGTGAGACCCTGTACCAAACACACAAAATTAAAACAAAACAAACAAACAAACAAAAAAACTGACCAAAACTTCAAGAAAAAAAGAGAAGAATCACCAAGTTTAGTAAACAATTAAACAGAGGGGAAAAAATAGGGATCTTACAGTAGGAAAATAACATGATAAAGATAAGCCAATCCATATCAGTTATAACCATCAATGCCAGTGGCCTGGATTCAGAAGGAAAAGAAACAGCCTGGCAGGGTGGATCAAGAAACAAAATCCAACAATATTCTGTATACAAGAAACATATGTAACTCAAAGTGAAATTAACAGACTCAAAATCGAAGGATGGAAAATAATATTCCATGTGACTGTAGCCACCTCCCCCCAAAAAAAGAGGGTTAGCTATTCTGGTTGCTGGCAATGTCAACTTCAAACCAAAAATTATTGAAGGAGATAAAGAAGGTCACTACACACTTGTTAGGGTAAAACTGCAAGGAGAAGAAATAACAATTATAAATATACATGCACCCAGTATCGGAGCATCCAACTATATAAGATAAATTTTAACACATAGAAAAATCAAATGAGCAATAACACAATTGTAGTGGAATACTTTAACACGTATTGACACAAAGAGATTGATCAACTAGGCCAAAAATAAGCAAAGAGGTAACAGAACTAACCCAAACTTGAGAAGAAATAGTCTTAGAGGACCTTCACAGGGTGTTCCACCCAACAGCTTCACAGTACATAGCTTCTCAGCTGCTCTCAGGATGTTCTCCATATACTAGCACATAGAGCATGCTTAAGTAAATGGAAAGGAATGAAATGATCCTGTACATATTATCCAACCATAATGCAATGAAGCTGGATGTTATTGACAAAAGAAACAGCAAAAACTGCTTAAACATATGGAATCTAAATAAGCAGTCAGAGTGTCACAAATCAAATTAAGAAGAAATTAAACAATATTTACAATCCAATGAAAATGCAGATACAACTTACTGGAACCTGCAGTATGCAATGAAAGCTGTCTTAAAATGGAAATTTACAGTGGTAAATTCTCATGTTAGAACAGAAGGAGTCCAAATAAGCAATTTCATACTGCAACTGAAGCTACTAGTAAAATAAGAGAAGGTCTAGCTCAAAGCCCAAAGAAGGTAGGAAATTTAAAGATCAGAGCAAAAATTAATGCAATGGAGATGAAGAAAACAATTAATGAATATAAGAGTTGGTTCTTTTAAGGAATAAAGAAAGTTGTAAACCCCTAGCCAATCTTAACCAAAATAATAAATAAATAAGGCACTAATCAGCTTTTCTTCTGGGTGGTTAACAACCTAAGTTCACAGATCAAAATTGGAGAAATAGAAGAGCCACAAGGCCAGCCAACATTTTGGCCCTAGCCCTTCAAGTTTAGCGAAGACTTAGGACATAGGTGAACCTGTAGTATAACATCATGAAACTCATTTGAGTCCCAGATTTTCTGAACAAGGAGATTATGGAGCCACAGAGGAAAGAGATTGATGTTCTATAGTGTGCCTGGGGAGAGTCACATGGAGAGAAAACTTTCTCTCAGGTTCCCACAGAAAGCGAACTGGTCAAGCATTGGCTGTGACTCATCCACATGGATGACAAAGACAAAGGACCTATAGAATAAGGTACAGGACTACAAGATAAACCCTGAGGGGACTTCATTGACCTCATCAGAAACAAAAACTACATGTGTTGTTATAGAGGTTTTGCTCTATCTCAGTCTTAACCATCCATCAGAAAAGTATAAAAATGAGGTACACAACATGGGGCCATAATAAGTTGAGCTGTAAATGGCTATGGTTGACAACTTCTTCTGATAACTCACTATTGTAGTGGACTTCTGGACTGTGTTGGATTGTGTCATCGAGTTCAAGCACCTAAGTTAGTTGAATGACAATGGAGTGCCCATCTTTGACAGGTGTAGACAAAGGAAGGGGTATAGAAAGGAAGAATCATGATGTGCGTGTATGGACAGTACAGTTGGGATAGATAACACTGCGCTTCTACATAATCCTATGAGAGGCAAGATTTGCACTAATGGTGGTTGGACAGGATATTATGTCAACTTCTAGTACTATGGACAACCACTAGGAAAATAATAAGGTGGAAAGTATTAATTATTGAATCTGTGATATAATTCAGGTATAAAAAATAAGATAAGTAAACAGCTACACTCTCTTAATTTATTTATAAGACACATCTGCTATAATAATGTCTGTAAGTATAATATCATGTATGCACCTTGTACAATACCAAAACATTATGAAAACAGTTTGCAATGTATTAATTTATCGAATCTGTCTTGTTAAGGTGTCTTGAAACTGTCTCATTGATAAATGTACTTCAATAAAATAATAAATAAATTTTAAAAAATAAATAAAAAACACAAATTCATGCAATAAGGGATGAAAGGGGTGAAATCACTGTAGACCCTATAGAAATTCAGAAGATCATCAATATCCACTTCTAAAATCTTTACTCTTACACGATGGAAAACAGGAGAAATGGACAGATTCATAGATGCATACAAATTATCAAAGGTGAATTAAGAAGATGTTAAAATTATGAATAACCCACTATCAATTAATTAATTGAAAATGTAATAAAAAAAAACCTACCAACAAAGAAAAAAGCCCAGGTCCTTATGGACTCACAGCTGACTTCTACAAGAATTTGTTCAATGGGAAGGAGAAACGGATGAGGGAAAGAAGAAGTGAACGAAGGCAAGAACATACGTAGGGTACGTGCAGAGTAGTTTGGGTAATTGTGTCGTCAATTTCTGCTGGTCTTTTAAAAGGAGCAGTTCATGCTTAAAACGTTTTTCTTTTAATTCTTTTTTTCCTTTCTTTTGAATTTCTTACAACATTTTTGTTTTTATTTTTTTTTCTTTAAATCAATCTTGCATGATTAAATCTGGTAACCTGAGCAACTAATTTGAGGACAGTGTCATGCAATACAATAACCATTGTTGAATGCCTATCATTTTGTTTAGTGAAATTTTGTATCATTTCTAAGGCTTTTTTAAATCACTATTTCATATTCTTTAAAAAGTAAACAAGAAAAGAAATTTGGAGAAGATTTAATGCCAACTTTTTAAAAACTCTTTAATGACATTGAAAGGGAAGCAATTGTCCCAAACTCACTCCTGGAGGTAAGTGTTTCTTTGATACCAAAGCCAGAGAAAGACCCAACCAATAAAGAGAGCAACAGGCCAATTTCCCTAATGAATATAGATGCAAAAATCCTCAGTAAAATACTAGCAAACATAACGCAGCAAGTGAACAAGAGGATTATGTGTTGCAACCAAGTGGGATTCAGCCCAGGAATGCAGTGATGGTTCAATATGCACAAATCCATAAATATAATACACCAAAGACAAAAAAAAAATCACATGGTCATCTCAATAGATGCAGAATTCATTTTTGCAATTTCCAACATATATTTGTTATCAAAACCCTACAGAAAATCAGAATAGATGGTTTTTATTTCAACCCGATAAAAGCTACTTATGACAAACGCACAACCAACATCACACTAAATGGACGAACACTGAAAGCTTTCGCTTTAAAATCAGGAACAAGACAAGGATGCTCACTGTACACACTCCTGTTCCACATAGTTCTGAAAATATTGCCAGAGCAATTAGAAAAGAGAGAAATAAAAGGAACAATGACTACAAAGAAATTATCATTATTTGTTGATGATGTGATACTATGCATAGAAGACCCCAAATACTCCACTAAGTCTTGTAAATTTAATAACAAAATTCAGTAACATAGCAGGATACAAAGGCAACACTAAAAAATCAATAGTGTTTTTGTACACAAACAACAAATGCATCAAGAGAGAAATTAGTAAAACCCTTTACAATAATTGCCTCCAAAATGAAATATTTAGGAATAAAGCTCACAAAGGAAGTGAAGGATATACAGTGAAAATTATAGCACTCTGAAAAAAAGAAATGAAGAGGATTCCAGAAAATGGAAAGATATTCCTTGTTCCTGGATAGGAAGAAACAACATTATGAAAATGGCCATACTCCCAAAATTATTATAGAGATTCACTGCAATCCTAATTAAAACATCATACTTTGCATATCTAGAGAAAACCTTCTTAAAGTTCACCTGGAACCAAAAGAGACCTAGAACAGTATGAGAAATCCTGACACAAAGGAAAGGTAGGAGGCATCATAAGTCCTGACTTGAAATTATACTACAAAGCTCTAGTGATAAAATCAGCAAGGTAATAGCAAAAAAAAAAAAAAAAAAATTAGACCTCAGGATCAATGAAACAGATTAGAAAATGCAGACACAACTACAAACACTCACAGCATCCTTGTCTTTAACAAAGGAGCTAAACATGTTCACTGGAAGAAAGATAGCCTCCTTAATAAATGGTGCTGTAAAAACTGGCTTTCCGCATGATGAAGTCTAAAATTAGACCCATGCCAATCACCATATACAAAACTACAGTTAAAATGGATCAAAGATTTAAGTATTAAAACTGAAATACTAAATCTTCTGTGGGGAAAGTAGGTAGACATTTTAAAAACATAGGGGTAGGTAGGGAATTTATGAATAAAAACCAAAGTGTATGGCAAATACTACAAAAAATCAACTGTTGGGGTCTCATCTTTTTGAAGTTTTTGCATGTCAAAAGAAAAAAACAACAGAGTAAGAAGAAAACCCACAAATTAGGAACATGTTTTAGCCAACCATGTCTCAGACAAAGAACTTCTGCCTAGAAAATATAAGGAATTAAAAAAATCAGGCTTTCAAAAGTCAAAGACCAAATAAAAGAAATAGGCATCTGAAATGAACATACACTTCACAACTAAATTAATTAATTAGGCAAATAAATGTATAAAAATACATTCGGTATCATTTGTCATTCAAGAGATGAAAATTAAAACAATGCTGAGATTCCATCTTACCCCAGAAAGACTGTCTGTCACCAAGAAGTCAACCAATAACAAATACTGTGGGGGCTGTGAGGAAAAAGGAACCTTTCTCCACTGTTGGTGGGAGGGCAGACTGGTGTAACCACTATGAAAATCAGTGTGGAGGTCCCTTGGAAAGCTCGGATTGGAGGTCCCATTCAATCCAACTATACCTCTCCCATGTATTTTTCCGAAAGAAGTTAAATCATCGTACTACAGTGATATTTGGGCACCTATGTTCTTAGCAGCTCTATTTGTTATAGTTAAATCTTGGAAATATCCAAAAGATCCATCCACTAACAAATGGATTAAAGAGATATGGCATGACTGTACAATGGAGTATTACTTAGCTATATAAAAGATAAATTTGAGGCTTCTATAGGTAACTGAAGACTGTATTGGTAAGTGAAAGGCATCAGACCTGCATATGCAAACCCTGCACTGTCTCACTAGTTTGAGAACCTGAAAGAGTAAGTAAAGTCTGAAAAGTATAAATATGATGAAAGGGAATGAACATGCTCAGTAGGAAGAAAAAACAGATGAGGAAAAGGACAAAAGAAAGAGGAGAAAAAGAGGGTCTGTGGAGACAGCTCAGTGAAATAAGCGCTTGCCTGGCAAGGGCAGGGGCCTGAGTTCAATCCCCAATTCCACCAAAAAAAAGAAAAGAAGGGAAAAGATGTATCTAGGTATATGTGCAGGATAGTTTGGGCAATTGCATTCCTGATTTCTGCTTATCTATTGAAAGAAGCACTTAATGCTCACATTTTTTTCTTCTTCCTTTTAATTTCATATAACTTTTTTGCTAACAATTTTTCAGGTTTATATCTGATAACCTAAACAAAGAGTTTCCAAATAAACTCGTGATACAACAACCATTGTAGAATTCCTATTACTTTGCTTAATGACATTTTGTATTGTTTCTGTTTTTTTAACCATTTTTACTTTTTTTTTTAGAAAAAGGAAGAAGAAGCAGAGAGGCAAGATCAGGGAGGCAGGGCAGGTCAGCCGTGCCATGTTGCTGTCCACTAATCTGCCTCCGGTCACCGGGCTTCGCCTCCCAACACCATATTTAGCTGTGAGCCTCTCAGTGGACCGATGCATTGCTGAGCATTGCGTTCCCATGGCTCAATCACCCAAAGCCTATGAGTTCATGAGGCTTTGAGGGGCATCTAAATGTAGGCCATAATGGCCTCCATGACACTTCCATCATAGCATAAGGAGCTGCAGCAGCTATGTCCTGTTTTCCTGGATCTCAGAAGACTGTCTCACCATGATCTGAGGCTTTCTCTAAGGTTCTTACAAGCAATCTTTATGACTGTTCCTTCTATTCGGGCTCTATCCATTTCTTATTATTGTTTCTTGGTGGGACTTTCTCTTTGTTTATCAGTGCTGGTACAGGTATTTGAAATACCCTTTTCCTTCATTTTAAAGTACTAAAGGTAGAAGAACTGGACACCAGTGGATACTTTTAGTGTTTAGCATTTGAAAGAACCATAAATATGTATATACATGATGAGAAATCTCCCAGTGGAGATGGAGCCATCATGGTACAGTGAAAACACTCTATCCTCACCTTAGATGTGGGGCTGGGTCTTGGTTTCTGTGGGCCTTCACCCAGTCGCTGGTGCAGACTGGACCACGGGCCTCTGAAGGTCTGTGGTGCTCGATCTGAGTGCACTGGCATTCGGGGACTTCTTGAGCAATTTGGAAAATTCAGCCTGATGGTACATGAGTCCCTACTTCTAGTTTTTCTCTGAGACACCAACATACAGAAGATCCTGGACTCATGAGTGTCAGGAGATGTTTTTGTCTTCTCAATTGGCACTTGAAAGTGAGCAGGTGTTCTAAATACAGTCAGTAGAAAGAGGCCATCCCGAAGGCAAGGGCTCCGCTCAGTTCGGGAGGAAGTGAAATTCCCCTATCAGGCTTCTCTGCCTGAGCGGGAGACAAGCCCACAGGGCACTGCTGTGTGCTGCTGGGATCAGTCCACCATGTGAGCAGGAGAGAGGTGTTTCCTTAGGTGGTCCTAGGCAAGAAGGCGGTAGCTGGAGAGAAGACAGCGATGAGTGTCCAAAGGACAGGCTCAGGCCTTTCCTGAAGTAGAGCACTGAGGGCTGCTCAGAAATAATTTCTACAAGAGAGGACTTCGCACTTGTGCTCCCAGGGGAAGGTTCTTGTACTTGGAACTGAATAACAGACACTTTTCCACTGCTTTTTCTGGGGCAGTTGAACTCCACACAGAGAGCAGAGTTCCATAAATGTATGCAGTAGCTCATGACAGAGGATTTCATTTCTTCCTTGGAACCATTTTTGCAGATGAACACAGCTGACTTTTCTTTCTAGTTTTTGTAACCAAAAGGCTTTTACTCTCCCACTTTAAAAGTATCTGTTTCTTAATCCATCCGTCTGTCCATCCATCCATCCATCCATCCATCCATCCATCCATCCATCCATCCATCTACCCCCATCTCTCACTGCACCCATTCATCCATCCACCTATACATTCATCCATATATATAGACATCCAATACCTCTGTCTTCTGAACATCTGTCCAGACTGAATACTTATTGAATATCATTATTACTAAAATCTGACATTTGTGTAACTCTTAAAATACCATTAATTTTATGTGTACCCTCTCATTTGTTCTTCAGATAACCTGTGAGATATTTACTATTATTCTGATATACATAAAGATGTTTATCATTATTCTGATATACATAAAGAGAGATCCAAGTGAAATAAACTTACTCCTTCTCAGAGGTAGGCATTGAAGCAGGTATATCTCAAGCATGGATCTTTTTGGCCATATGAGAAAGGATCCTATGGCCCGTTCTTTGGCAACTGAAGTCAGACACTATTGGCTCATGAGAGCTATTAAATGTCCAGAATGCTGACTCCTGTCCTTAATTATATAACTATAAAATTAAACTGTATAAACTTTAGATTAAATAAATTATATCTCAAGCAAAGGTAATAAACATGTAAATCCATCACTTTCTAATTATTTTACTGCATTCAACTTTATCCAACTTTGATCTCTCTGTAGTGTCTTAGCACAGGAGTGACGGCATTAGCACGTGGCAGTATGTTTCTCCTCAGGCCTGCATTCATGGATGGCATGCTGGTAGTTTTAAATTGGTTATGGTTGGCTACTTTAATTATGAAAAACAGTGGGGCTACAAATTGGGACTTGTTTTCTCTGAAGAGTGGGCCATTAGGCGCTCAGTAGACTAATGGCCCGTGTTGTGAACTGCCATGGTGTGTGCCTTCCATACAGAAGTATGTTGGATGCAGAAGATACAGAGTTGAGTTAATCATGGTAGAAATATGAAAGAGGAAGCAGTGTCCACTGGAAACTGGAAGACTGTGGAGGCTGGACAATTCCGACTTGAAACATCACTTTAGGTTTTCCAGGGGTAGAGATGCAGCTTCAATGGAAGGACTTGCACAGCATGCACAAAGCCCCAGGTTCAAGGCCTACTTACTGCTGCAAAAACAGTAGCAAAATCAGTTTTCCAGGTATAGTTTTTACATGGTGAAATAAGACAAAATATCTAGGAACCTGTCTATTTTTTTTTTCTTTTATTGAAGAAAACACAAAAAGGAACCATTCATGTTGTGGAACAGAGAACACAACTGCAGCGTAGCCTGTCTTAAATTTAAAAGATTCCCATTGGGGAAATTTTGTCGTCTTCAAAGTGGTTTTCTGGATTACCAGATATATAGGTTTCTACCCTTTACTATTTAGGCTTAAAAATGACCAGATGAATGAGCAAATGTGCCAGTTCTCAAGCCCACTGTCGGATCCTCATCCAGCCGGCTAGAGGTCACGCCTGGCAATGCGCGTGTCTAAGCCAGCTCTGCAATTGCTTCCCTTCCCACTGACATTGTGGCCCATCATCGGATCCCCACCTCACTAGCTTAGGTAGCATTGGTCCCAGCCTGAAGGTCTTGCAATCTTGATAGTAAAAGACTATATATTTATGTTAGCCAATTTTGTTTGTAAATATGTTAGTGAGTATACAATGTCACTTGAAATGTATATCTTAAGGGCCAGGGAGATGGCTCAGTGGAATAAGTGCTTCCCTGGCAAGCACAAGGCCCTGAGTTCAATCCCTGGTTCCGCCAAAAAAAAAAGAAAAGAAAAGAAAAGAAATGTATATCTTATATGTATTACCTATTGGCTTACTGCTGTTTGTGTCTGACCTGTTATTTTCCTTGCTTGACAGAAGTCTTCTCATTTTTTGTCCTTTTGTTCTTATTTGTTTTTGTTTTTGTTTTTTTCCTGTATTCTATTTGCCAGGATTTTGTTGAGTATTTTTGCATCTGTGTTCATGAGGGAGATTGGCCTGTAGTTCTCCTTTTTGGTTGTGTCTTTCTGATTTTGGAATCAGTATTATACTTGCCTCCAGAAATGATTTAGGGAAGACTGCTTCCTTTTCAATTTCATTGAAAAGTTTGTGGAGTGTGGGAATTATATCTTCTATAAATTTCTTGTAGAATTCAGCTGTGAATCCATCAGGACCTGGACTTTTCTTTGTCGGTAGGCTTTTTATTACATTTTGTATTTCGTTGGCTGTTATTGGCTTATTGAGAGTTGTTATATCTTCTTGATTCAGTTTTGGTAATTTGTACCTTTCAAGGAATCTGTCCATTTCTTCTGTGTCTTCTATTCTGTGAGCGTAAAGATTCTCAAAGTAACTATTGATAATCTTCTGAATTTCTGCTGGTTCTGTGGTGATTTCACCCTTTTCATTCCTTATTGCATGTACTTGGATTTTTTTCTTGCTTATTATTGATGAGGTTGGCTAGAGGCTTATCAGCTTTATTTAGTCTTTCAAAGAACAAATTTTTTGATTTGTGGATTCTTTGAACTGTTTTCTTCAACTCAATTGAATTAATTTCTGCTCTAATCTTTATGATTTCTTCCTGTCTTTGCGCTCTGGGTTTCATTTGCTCTTCTTTTTCTAGTTGTCAGAGGTGCAACATTAGGGTGCTAATCTGTTCCCGTTCTGTTTTCCTAATGTGTGAGTTCATAGGTATGATTTTCCCTCTAAGAACTGCTTTCATCGCATCCCATAAATTCCAGCAAGTTGTGCTTGAATTTTCATTGAATTGTAGATATTGTTGAATTCCTTGTTTAATTTCTTCTGTGACCCTTTGATTGCTGAGTAGGGTGTTGTTTAGTTTCCATGAATTTAGCGGGTTTTTCTGGTTTCTTTTGTCATTTAGTTCCAGTTTCATTGCACTGGTCAGATAATATGCATGGGATAATTTCTATTTTCTTGCATATACTTATGCATAACCTCTGGACTAGTATGTGGTCTATTTTGGAAAATGACCCATGTGTGGCTGAAAAAAATTTATATTCAGCTGTGGTTGAGTGGAACACTCTGTATACGTCCACCAGGTCCATTTGTTTCAAGCTCTGGTTCAGTTCTGCTACTTGCTTGTTAATTTTTTGTCTGGTTGATCTATCTTTTTGAGATAAGGGTGTGTTAAGGTCTCCTGTTAAGATTGTGTTCTTAGAAATTAGGTTTTTCATGTCCATTAAGATTTAATCTTACATAGTTGGGTGCTCCTGTGTTTGGTGCATAGATATTTATGAGTGTTACCTCGTGCTCTTGAATTTTTCCCCTGACCAATATATAGTGGCCTTCTCTGTGTCATTTGATCATTCTTGATTTGAAGTTGAGACTGTCTGAGAACATAATTGCTACTCCTGCTTTTTTCTGAGATGCTGGGGCATGTAGTATTGTTTTCCATCCTTTGACTTTGAGCCTATGAATGTCCTTTTGAGTGAAATGTGTTTCTTGTATACAGCATATTGTTGTACTTTATTTCCTAATCCACTGTGCCAGTCTATTTCTCTTAATTGGAGAATTGAGTCCATTTACATTGATGGTTACAATTGAAATGTGCTGACTTATGTTTGTCATGATATTTACTTGGTGTTGTTTATTCCTTTGTATCCTGTGTTTAATTGTTTGTCCTAAGTTAGTTAAATGACAATGGAGTGCCCATCTTTGACAGGTGTAGACAAAGGAAGGGGTATAGAAAGGGAAAATCATGATGTGTATGTATAGACAGTACAGTTGGGATAGATAATGCTGTGCTTCTACATAATTCTATGAGAGGCAAGATTTGCACTAATGGTGGTTGGATAGGATATTATGTCGGCTTCTAGTACTATAGACAATCACTAGGAAAATAACAAGGTAGAAAGTATTAATTATTGAATCTTTGATCTAATTCAGGTATAAAAAATAAGATACACAAACAGCTACACTCTCTTTATTTAATGATAAGAGTCATACGGTATAATAATGTTTGTAAGTATAATGTCATGTATGCACCTTATAGGATACCAAAACATTATCAAAACAGTTTTCAACGTATGAATTTATCAAATCCATCTTGTCAAGGTATCTTAAAAATGTCTCATTGATATTTGTACTTCAATAAAACAAAAAAAATTTGTCTGTCCTGTTTAGTGGGTCCTTTCCATTCTCATTCATGGAGTTCTGGTCATTGTGGTCTCTCTCTAGAACATCTTTCAGCAGCCTGTGAAGGGATAGCTTTGTCATCATGAAATTCTTTAGTTGTTCTTTGTTGTGGAAGTATTTCATTTCTCCATCAAACTTGAAAGAGAGTTTTGCAGGATATAATAGTCTGGGCTGGAATTTGTTTTCATATAGGACTTGAAGAACTCTGCTCTATGCTCTCCTTGCCTTCATTGTTTGTGTTGAGAAGTCTGCTGTAATTCTGATGGGTTTTCCTTTGAATATGGTCTGTTTCTTATCTCTAGCAGCTTTCAGTATATTATTTTTGTGTTGGATTTCTGGGATCTTAACTATTATAAGTCTTAGTGTGTTTTTACTTGGATTGAAGTTATTTGGTGTTCTGTATGCTTCGGTGACCTGAATGTTAGATTGTTTCCTCATATTTGGGAAATTTTCTGTGATTACTTCTCCCCAAATTCTTTTTATGTCATTTGTATTGACTCCTTCATTCTCCTTGATAGCAATTATTCTCACATTGTTCATCCTGGTGTCATCTTGCAGGTGATGTATTATTTTTTCCTGCATTCTTGTTGTTTTTAAGAGATCCTTTCTCATCTTTTCACTAGCCTCACCGGCATCTTCAAGATCTGATACTCTATCTTCGCTTTCACTCAAACAGTTTTGTAGACTTGTGATTGATACTTTAAGTTCTTCTATATCTCTTTGACTGTGTTTCATGCGTTCTATTTCTTTTCTGTATTGCTCATTCAAGGAATCCATCATATTTCTGATCTCAATTTTTTTATCCATGTCTTCTTTAGAGGTAGTTATTAATTCTTTTTCTGCAGTGTTTCTTCTAAGTTGGGTTTCCTCTGTATATTTCCTGACCTGTTTCTGTATTTCAGATGCTATGATTTCAAAGAACTCTTTTTTTATTTCAGAAATTATTTCTGCTTTGAGTTCCTCATGACCTTTCTGCTGTTGTTTCTTTGCTTCAGATGCTCTTAATTCATACGTTTCAGCTGGAATAGTGCTCTCTGCACTTGCTCTGGGTGAGCATTGTTTTTCCACCCAATGTTTCTGGAATTGATTCTTTATTTCAGATACTATGTATTCAGATATTTCTTTTTTAATTTGGGGAATTACTTCTCATCTGATTTCTTCTATACCTTTCTGCTGTTGTTCCTTTGCTGCTATATCTGTCAATTCATTCATTACAGCTGAGCTAGTGTCCTCTGCCCTTACTGCTGGACTCAAGGTCTGGGATTGTGTTTTTCCCCTTGTCTTTGTCATTTTGTAGAGCTGTCCTTTTGTTTTTAAAAAGATTCTCCTGAGTATGTTCATGTTCATGTTTGTAAGGGATGGGAAAACCTCGCTGACAGTTTGCGAGCCTAAAAGCTTCCCAGTAATGGGATTCCCAACAGGATGAAAGATAGGAAGCTTATCACCATGTGTTTTCTGGGAAGTATTTTGCAGAGCAATTGGAAAGATATCAAAATCGGAATTATTGTACTACAGCATTCAAGTCACTATTGTAGAAAAGAGAAATACCGTGGTGGCTTTTAAACATAATTTATGCACATAATCCAATTGAACACCACATTACACAATAAGAAATAAGATAAGAAAATAAATAATGATGTATGAGCTTTAGTAAGAGGAGGGCAAGGGTTCTGATTTCTGGATATGGCTATTTCTACTGCATGGTAATAGATAACGATGTCTATCTTTCTCCTAATTGGGTAAGTGCAGCACCCTTCTGTGCCCTCAGCTGCCTCTTAATTTACCATTCTGACAGTGCACCCTGATTTTGTTCTGGGAAACCTTCCCTCCCCTAGACCGTGTATTCTGGTAGCATGAGCGGGGGAAAGCGACTGTCCTGGCAGAGCTGTTGGCTCCGGGTGGATGCGTGGCACTTAGGACGAGTGAAGCAGAGCTCCAGGTGTCGACTGAACAGTTGGAGGGGAGCTCCTGCTCACCTCAGTCGGTCTGAAGGAAGGAGGGCTGTGAGGCTGGAGCCGTGGCCGCTCTCAGCATCCTGGAAGATGTAAAAATGGAGGTAACGTGCAGAGAATGGGGCCAGAAAGCTCACACGAGAATTAATGGCCAAGACGACACGCTGTGTGCACGGCTGGTGCCGTCAGATCCATCCCTTCGTGTGTGTGTGTGTGTGTATATATATATATATATATATACGCACACACACATACCGCTTTTTGGTTGCTTAAAACTGTAATTCTGATTCACTGATTTAATGAACAATTCACCCAATTCATCTACATTTGCTAAACTGCAATGTTTCAGTTTTTTTTTTACAGACATGCAAAATAAAATTTTACTCTTCAATTCCCCCAAGCTATGATACAATTGTGAGGATATATAAGCATATATTGAAAAAGCAAGGATCCCTTGAAGTACAGGGAGTAGGATTTTGGAGAAATCAGCTTTTGCTCTGTACTCCTTTATACTATTTGTGAAGAGTGCTTAATTCTAGCATGAATGCAAGTTACCCAGTAACAAGTCCAGCTCTACGCTCTGCAGTGGCAGGGTGTTGGATAAGCGGTAGCATGCTTATTGCTCACACTGGAAGTTCATCTTTGGAATGTAAGATTTGGTGGCCTAGAAACGCTTGCATATGTTTGTTTTGATTCCCCTAAAGTGCTAAGATCATGATGATGACAGAGACATGTAAATGAAGCGACACTTAATATTATAGCCCACACTTCATCTTAATTGAAATGCTTTATTTTTAGGGTATTCATTCAATTGCTGAGTTGCTGTCTGCTCCTGCCCTCCGATCCTCAGCCTGCCCATTCTGAAGACGAGAAGAGCCGAAGTGAGTGCTGTGCCAGACTGAAGACTCAGAGGCAGCTTGCGGAATTCAACTTCATTGTCTCTTCTCACCTCAGGGCCAGGCTATGACATTGCATGTCCCTTTGTCCCTGCTGGCATCTGATTCTTTTTTTTTTTTTTTTTTCTTGGCAAATGGGGCTTATTGAGATGACTTAAATGAACCTTTTGATCAGAGGAGCAAACATACACAAAACAAAAACACAACACCTAGAAAGGTGATCTAGAAAGATAAATATGAACTGGAATGTTCTGGTTACCATTGTCTTCATGGAATTATGTGCAGGGTCAGAGTGAGAGGATCTTTTGAGGCTTGTTCCACTGCCCTGCTATTAATTTTCTGTCCCTTTCTGTTCATGTTCAGATTGCAATATCATTAATAATTAAGGTCTAAGTAACTAGAATTTAAAGGACTGCATTAAGGTGTAAGTATTTTTGTGTTCTTTGGCAGTCTAGGCCGGGCATTACTGGTTTGCAGTATGAAGTCAGCTAGATAATATGGAGGATCACGAGATTATAATTAGTAAAGCTAATCTTGAGTACTGTACACCAGGTGTCTTGTTAGATGTTTAATGCTCACATAATTCGCTCAATATCTCTTTTAAGTAAGTGTGGTTATTATTCCTATTATATAGATGAAAAGACAGAGGCACTGGGTTTAAGACGGACAGATTGTTGAAGGCAGCAGGAAATGGCCTTGAGACCTAGCTCCTGAGCTCATGCCCTATGTTCTTTTCTCAACTGATCTAGACCCTGGAGAGACAGCATAGGATTTAAGCAGAGAAGGGTGAAAGCAGAATGGGTATCAGGCACTGAAGTTCAGGGGGCGTGGCTAATTCTAACCAGACTCCAAAGAACTTGGCCTGGAGTGGCACTGTCATAGAAGGTGGCCAAAAGATGAGCAGGTATTCATGAGGTCGCCACCAGAGTGTATCAGGTAACCACAAACCTTGTGGGCAAACATACAGAATCAATTGCATTTCTCAGAAATTTAGCTTCAAAGTAGGACAGCGCATGCAAGCTAGGGGACAAAGTGCTAGAAGTTAAAATAGATTTCAGCTTTGAAACAAACTACATAGCTGCCCTGGTAAAAGAATTAATCTCGTCCATCCTCAGGATGTGTTCAGATATTTGGAGCTATATCGCAATGCTTTGCAAAGTTTGTAAAATCACATATTAGTTCTGTTGTTAATGTAAAATTTCAGCATGTTAATTTTTCTATTTGACATGAGACAAAATTTCAAAACTAGATGACAGGAAATTAACAATGGTTACTATTTTACACATCGTTATCTTCAAAGTAGTTGGTTAGATTGCCAGATCTCGGCATGCAAAGTTGATCAGACACATAAGCACTCATTCTTTTTATATTGGTGTAGATGACATGCTGTTTTTATGAATGATCTCGATTCTCTATCCTCTCGAGTTTCTCATGTCTTTGCCATGATCCTTCACAATTTGTTTCACTGAAGAGTCTACTTCTTTGTTCAAATATGACACAAACAGGACCTTGAAACAATGCTGGCAAGAACAAATGGAGAGATACTATCAGACATGGTTTTGAATGAAATCATGAGGCCTGACAAAGCGCTTGGGCATTTTTGCTTGAGCTTGCTCTCCTTCCCCTGAGAAAATTGTATCTGCCTCCAGGCTGCAGGAGGAAAGCCAGAGCTGCCCTGAAGAAGCTCACAGTGCGAGTGTCTCACCTGCCAGCCATGCTGCAGGCCACGCCAGGATTTTCCCTTCTCCCCATGTCCCTTGAGCCGCACCAGCCTTGGTTGTTGTAGGCTGCTGAGCTTTCTGCAGGGATTCCCTCAGCTGGAGATGATAGCCTGGGGGTTCCATTCACTGACCTTGCAACTTCCCCAGTAGGGACATGACATTCCCTGCTCAGAGCGGTGATTCTGCTGGGTGCACAGCGCTTGGTTATTATGTTACAGCCTTGTGACAACTGGAAATTGGTGAGGTACACGTCCCTGCTCCACACCAGCAGCACCAAAAGCTCATGACGATCAGTGGGACCTACTCGTTTTGTGTCCCTAATGACAGCAAAGGCAAGAGGCACACAGCGGCTGTGTCTCAGGCAAAACACTAGTAGCAATCTAGCTACTCTGACGGTAGTAGGATATGTCATGTTTATCCCTGGGGACACTGTAGGATGAGTTGGTGTAACCTATCACTTGTCAAGTAAAACCAAAAAATAATTTCATACAAGAACTGCCAGAAGCTAATTTAAAAGCTCCTCGTGTCAACAGGTGGAACAGATGGATATACTAGAATTCAGCTTTTTAAAGAAGTTCCTACTCTTGCAGGGACCACGGAGCCAAAGTCATTGTTCCAACAGCCCTTGAATGTCGGTCAGGGAGAAACTGAAGTCACAATATGAGGGGAGCTCTGGATTTGTCCTGTAGTCTAAGTATTTCAGACTCACCCACACAGGGCACAAGTGAATCACCGTGGATGCCAATAAAAAGTTTCCAGGTATAAAGAGAAAATAAGGAAAACAGAGTTCAAATATAAGAACAAATAAGCCTATTAAAATATAATCAATGTCAAAATGTTGTTATGTTCAGTGTACTTTTAAGTTTTATTTTAGTAATTGCAGCATGCTTTCAGGCAACTGGAAATTGGTGGGGTACATATATATCAACTTCACATATATTTTTTCTTTGTCACAGTCCAAGTCAGTGAGTTAGCATTAGCATTCTCTCTCTCTCTCTCTCTCTCTCTCTCTCTCTCTCTCTCTCTCTCTCTCTCTCTCTCTCTCTCTGTCTGTCTGTCTCTCATAAGGAGTCATAAATAATGTAATAAATAGCAACTTTGGTGACATATTAATTAGATACTATCTGCCGAGGTAGAAACATGGCACTCCAAGAATCTCTTAGTAGATTTTGCTTTAATTTGTCACCATAGAAACTCAAATGCACAGAGTGAAAGCACCACAGCCCCAGAGGTGCTTAACACTGGTCTTCAACAGTGACCAACACACAGCCCTTTCACTGACCCTCCAAACAAGTTCTGCTCATGTTCTTTTGCTCCAGCTCCCCACGTGGACCTGTCTGCCCACAAACACCTGAGATCCATGCATTTTGTGGGTCTCCAGGTGTGGTCATGAGATGGGTGGGGACTCTCCCAGAGGCCATGGTAATGTTGCCAAGCCAGGCTCCTGGTGTTCTTACCGTGGGCTGAGACTGCTTACTGTGACACAATGTTAGTGGAGGGAATAGTCCCAGTCCTCTGAGCAAACAGACATTGCTATGAAACATTCATACCCACCTAAACAACGACGCAGTGTTTCATCAGGTGGCTGCAACGTCCCTGTCTCAGAATGCCTTCTTGGCCAGGGCATGGGTTTTGGCTCCCAGAGCAGGTCTGGGGGGTGAGCACTGGATCATCTACTCTTCCTCCTTTCTTCCTCAGTGGGGCTGGTAGGCCTGCTGTGCCCCCATTGCCTACCCGGAAATACATACACAGCGCACATGGAGGCCTCCACAGGTCGGTCTGCTGGGCAGGCGGGCACCATGGCCTTAGTTCTCAGCAGGTTTGCCCCGAAGTGCCCGAGCCTGTCTACTCACCTTTTCACCATGCGCAGGTGTGTTGGCATTTCCTCGTGACTGTCTCACCACTGACAGCCTCCAAAGCGTTTGCCACAGAAGTGCAACCTGGCTTCCCCGCCCACTGTCCTGGCTCACTCTTCCACAGAATCGATACTGCATTCAGGGCTAGAGAGAAAAGGTCACAGCCTTAAATGTCCCCAGCTTCTATTTCTTGACCATCATCTCTGTGTCAGGAGAGAGAACTGCTACCCAGCACTACTGCGCAGGACAAGCATGGTAGTATTCTCATCTGGCACCTGTGGGGCTAGGGCAGGTCAGCATTGTCCTATGCGTCTTTCTTTATAAACAGCAAAATGAGTTTGCTCCCAACACAATGCAGCAAGAGTGAAGGGCATGACACCTAAAACCAGAAACTCCTTCTTTTATCCTTCTATCTCTTCCTGTTACTTAATTTTGTCCTTGGAGTAAGTTGATGTTCATTCTTGCATGCATAGCTAGGCGCACGCAGTGCTTTAGCGTAGGGGCTTTTTGACTTCTAGTGAAAGGGGTTAAGTGTCATGGCTTGCATCTGGGTGACCCTCCAAGCCTCATGTGGACTGGGTGGGGGGCTTTTGGGAGGTGGCTGAATCTAGAACTTGTGATTGATTCCTGATCCAATTCTGGGATTGAGGGAATGAGTGCCACAGCTGCCCTAGGCACGTAGCCTGCATATAAGGCAAGGGACAGGAGGGGCTCATCTCTCTCCCGCTTGTGGCTTTTGCTATCTTCTACTACCAGAAACTGTTGCCGCGCTGCCATCTCACCCTGCCTCAGAGCCAGCAGATTACCGACTCGAATCACAGACTGTGAGCTAAACAAACCTTTCCTCCTTCGATTGCTGGTATGGAATATTTTCTCATCAGTGAGGAAACTAAGTAAGACACCCAATACTCCTGTTGTAACTTGAAAATCTCACTTACAAGTCCAGTATGAGAAAAGAAGTAAGAGAACTGGCTAGATCTACAGCCTTCTTCTGAATGTGGTAACATATTCACTTTGTAATGCACATATGTATCACCAATCTCTAGCACTAAAACAAACAATCAACAAATCCCATTTGGTATTCTTCCCCTACCCAATGGGAGGTCTGCTCTCTTGTCCTAGCTGATGATAAGTGCTGTCACCCAGCGTCTGGGGAAAGCTGCGTATCGTGATCCCAGTGGAGATGAAATTCAAAATACAAAATCTACTTTCTTCTGAATGTGTATTGATTTGTACCATCATAAAGTCAAGGCCAGACCAGCGTACATTGGAGAACATGTGCAGGCTCTTGGGTGTTTGTGTTTTGTGTATAGATAAACAGTGCTGAAGAAACCTACACAAACATACTTGTCTAGATGTGCTTGTTTGTCTGTTTTGCATGAAATAAAATCTTGTATGACCCTGATTATACAATTCCTGATCATTTTATACAGCCCATTAAGACTGCTACCTGATCAATAGCCAGTAAAAGACATTAAAATAATAAGATTCATTTTATCACAATATGAAGACATGAATTTTTTGTTCTGTAATGTATATTTTCACTTCAGTGCATATAGATCTACATAGTTTTAAATACCTACATTTTAGGGCCTACTCAGCTACCCCAGTTTATTCTCATCTTGTTGAACACTCTTGTGGCTTCTAATGTACTATTAAAGTAGCCCAGGTGAATGTTTTCCACTATCAGCCTTCACACACATTTGTGAAAACTTAAAATTCATAATTTTCTAATTATATACTATTCTAGAATTATAATTA
Organism: Ctenomys sociabilis; assembly: GCA_004027165.1. Taxonomy (NCBI): domain Eukaryota; kingdom Metazoa; phylum Chordata; class Mammalia; order Rodentia; family Ctenomyidae; genus Ctenomys; species Ctenomys sociabilis. The sequence continues at coordinate 56,990 of PVKA01000625.1, read as the reverse complement.
AGGGTCAGATACTATGAGCCAGTAGAATATTTATAGGTGCCAAGGAACTACAAAGTGGCTTTAAGTTTCCATTTTCTGGAAGAAAGAGCAGTGCTTCTGTAGACTCAAGTGACTCGCTCAGGCCATGGGGCTAGGAGGAGGCAGGGCAGGTGGCCAGCCTTTCCTCACTGTAGGGGCCACAGGGAGTCTCAGATCCGAGGGGCATGGGTCCTAGGCCCCTCCTTGGTGCCGAAGCCCACAGACGTGCATGCCTCATACATGCAGTGGTGCTGCACGTGTAACATAGGTAACCAGCAGAGAACACCAGGCTTGTGGAAAGGCAGCATGACGTGCAGTTCACTGCACCTGAGTTCAGGCAAAGAGCATGCTAAGACGGTCTGCTTCAGACAAGCAGAAGTGAGTCCCTTTACTGGAGATAGAGAAAGAAGGCAGGGACATCCGGCAGGAAGGTCCCTGTGAACATCTGTGGCTAAAGCTTTCTGGCAGTCTCCATCTCAGTGGGCTGCGTCATTTGCCTGCCCACTGTAAATCGATGGGGGTCTCCAGGTGGCCCAGGACCTGCTAACTCTCCTGTCCTGTCTCCTCTCCTTTCCTGTGTTGGCCAGTTCAGCCTGGAGCGCTGAGCTGGACTCCCTGCAGACAGCAGTGCTTCTGCAGCCAAGCAGGCTGGGGCTGGTGGAGTCAAGCCAGGCAGAGGCTTCGGTATTTGAATGTAACTTGCACACAACTCCTTGTATCCTTTGCATCATCTCTAGGTTACTTGTACTTATGACAATGTAGACTCTATATAAGTAACCTTCATACTATTTTATATAGGTAATGAGGTCAAAGAAAGAGGCTGCCCATGTTCTGTCAGGATGCAACCCCGGGTAGTATGGGGCCCACGTCCTTGGAAAATCTTTGAGTATAAAACATTCAAAAGCTTCTGCCTATTCTCAACTCCTCACTCTGCCTCTTGGATGCTTTCTGCCATGGATTCATCGGAGACAAAGTGCCGAAAGGTTCGTGAACTGAACAAGCAGGAGCGTCAGCCCTTGGGGAGCAAGGGCTTCCCGCTAGAAACCCGACACTGATGGGAACAGCTGTGTATTTTGTGAGCAGTGATGACCGGCGATGGCAAGGACACCCAGATTACGTGTGTCTGCGTCTGCGCAGTCAGACATCTGGTTGACTGAACAGTTGCAGAGGAGCTGTTTCTACTCTGCAGAAGGAAAGGTGGGCAGGCGCGGGGCTACTGGTGCCATGGTGCGGGGTGCTTACCTGCTGCTGAATCCGGACGAACCAGACTGCCCGTCGTCAGGGATCTAGTTCTGTCGCCTATTCCTCTCTTCATCGGTGAAGAGGCGGGGCTCTGGATGATCACGTAAATCCAAGGGAATCGGGCCATGATCACACTCATGCCACGTTGATTGGAAATAAAAGTTTATTTTAAAATGCCGAGTGACACAGGCCCTCTCCCGGTCTCCCACAGCGGTGCTTCTCCAGTGCTAATGTGCTTTAGGCTCCCCAAGGCCCTTGTTGCATGCCGATTGTAGCTTAGTAGGTCTGCACCCGGTGGAGATGCTGCACTTCTGACCCAGGCGTTGCTGATGTGCTAATACTCAGAACCCACTATGAATAGCAAGGAAAGGTCTGCGATCAAATATACTAAACTCCCACCCCCAGCCACTTTTGCAAATAAAGTTTTATTGACATACAGACAGGCTCATTTATTTCTATACTGTCCAAGACTGCTTGCCCCTGTGTTGTTAGGATCTAGGAGCTGTGACAGGGACCTCATAGGCTGCAAAGCCTGCATGTAGTCTCTGCCCCTTTGCACAGGATGATTTCTGCTTCTGCTCTAGATAATTCCTGTGGACTGTAACCGCTTGCTGCCCAGCACTGAATTTTACATTTTCACCCAATACCCAGAGAAGGTTTCCCTAACACTTACTGCACACCAGACCTTGTGTTAAGAGGATACAGTTGTGAACAAGGGACAACCCCTCCTTACGTGAGGCTCACAATTATCTTCTTTCCCAATGTTTGAGAAAGTTACCCCTTTCCCAAAGCCTCAGTTTACTCATCTGTAAAAGGAAGATAAAACACCTAATTCAGGGTTATTGTGTGTCTTCAGGCACCTAAAAGAACTCAAAGGCCAACTATTATTTATTTTCCAGATTTCTGGATAACTTGCCATTTCCTCATGCTTGGTGGCTGTGTGTGTGTGTGTGTGTGTGTGTGTGTGTGTGTGTGTGTGTGTGTGTGTGTGACTACTTGCTTCCTGGCTATTCAGAAAGAGCTAGAGGCTGAAAGTGACTTTTCCTTCAACTTCAAAATAAAGGTCTAACAATTTCCGTCAGCTGCTGACATTGAAACTTCTCTTTGATGCCCAGACCAAAGCAGTACCGTGTTTCTGGTTCCTAAAATGAGCCTTTCTGTGTCTCTCCAGCTGTGTAATCTGCCATCGGGGAGGTGTGATGGTGACACAGCCCCTGGTGGGGGAGGGTGAAAGAGATGAGAGGAGACCTGGCACTCTCCACAGGGGGGACAGCCTTTGATGGGATTAACTAACAACTCCGGGGGTGGCCGCAGACACCCATTATGCTAAACAGCTGAGATGAATTTTTAATCTGTTATTTATTCAATTTCAAAGAAAGGCTGGAAGAAATAGGAGATTCTCTTTGGGTCCCTGGAAGCCCACATGCTGTTTAATGTCATTCTCCATCTATGTAGGTCAGTCGTAGTCTGTATGTTTTCACGGTTAGGAATGACATCTGCCTCAATTTTAATTCCTAAGAAGCAGATATTGAAGGAAAGATCCAAATGCCAGCAGCCATGTGAGGCAGAGCACGCAGAAGCGTAGCGGGGACACGTGGAGGGAGGAGAGGGCTGAGGTGTGCTAGACCCTCAGGCAGACTTCTCCCTGCAGGGGAGCCTACATGTGCAAGCAAATCTCACCCAGAATTGGTGCTAGCTTCTCTTCCCAGGCCTGAAATTTGTACCAACCCTTTGCTTTCCTATTCTGGATGAATGTCAACGTGCAAGCCAAACCAGGGACAGGGAGCAAGTCACCATGACTTACTCTTCTTTTTTCTTGTAAAACTCTTACAATTTTAACTCCATTGTTTGAATCAATGAGCCATTTGGAGTTAAATACGGTGGACGGTGTGAGAAAAGAGCCCATCTCAGCACGTCTGTGTGTAGATACCCAGCGCTCTCCACATTGTTTGTTGGAAAGATCTTCCTCCTCTGGCATTGAACTCCCCTGCCACCCTTCAGCTGACTGTCAATTCCAGGGTTTATTTCTGGGTTCCCGCTTGCATCCCATCTGCATGTCTGTGCCGCACCAGTACCACATGGCCTCATTACTGTAGCTTTGTATTAAGGTTTGAAATTGAGAGGTGTGAGCCTTCCAACTTCATTCTTTTTAAAGATTGGTTTGGCTATTTTGGGTTCCTTAAATTACCATGTGAGTTTCAGAATCAGCTTGTCAATTTCTGCAAAGAACCAAGTTTCAATTTTGATAGGGATTGACTGGAATCTGCAGATCGCTTTGGGGACCGTCGGCATCTTAGCAACATTGTCTCGTGTGACCACCGGGTTTCTTCCCCTTTATTTGGATCCTCACTGATTTATTTCAGTGGTGTTTGCTAGTATGTGAAGGATAAATTTTGTCCAACTTTTGTTATTATCTTTGCTAAACTTATTGATCTCATACACTGCAGGCTTGATGAGTTTTTGTTTTGACTTGAAGATTTTTTTCCCCCTTTATAGCTTCACAAAGCAAAGGGAAGGGGAAGGGAGAGGGAGAGCTAAAGGAAGGGAGCAGGAGGATGTTAGCTCTTACAGGGGTGCTAATCCCATCCCAAGGGCCCCGCCCCATAATTTCATCTCAGTTTCAGCTTAATTACTTCTTAAAGATCCCTTCTCCAAATGCAAATCATATTGGAGATTAGAGCTTTCACAGATGAATTCTTTCTTTAAACAATTTAAATTTATTTTATGTATTTAGTACAGGGTCTCACCACCCAGCTTGGACTCAGTGATCCTCCAGGTCTCGGCCTCCCCAGCGCTGGGATTATAGGCTGCACAGCCATGCCCAGTCCTGGTGGGCCATTCAGCATGCCTGGGGTGGGGCTGGAAATTGAGCCCTGGTCCCTGTGCTTGCCTAAGCAGGCTCTTAGTACACTGAGCTATCTTGCCCACCCAACATATGAATTCTTATGAGACACATTCAGTCTATGATATCAGTGTGTAGGGGTAAAATTTATTTTTATTCATTAACTTTCCACATTGCAACTTGATGAATTTGTTTTTCTGATAGATTTTAGCAGCTTTCTTGCAGTCAGCTATATACAAGATGACGGCATTTGCGAATAGAGACAGTTTTACTTGTATTTTTTTTCCAAATGGGATGCTTTCTCTTGACAAATAGTAGTGGCAAAAATCATTGTACAATCGTGAGTAGAAGCTGCGGCATCTGAGTTTCATTTCTGACTTTAGGGCGAAGTGTTGGGTCTTTCACGGTTAAGGATGGAGGCAGCCCTGGGCTTTCCACAGAGGTGCTTCTTCAAGTGGAGAAGTCCTTCCATTACTAGCTGGTTGTATCACGAAAGTGCGTTTATCAATCCTTCTATATTTATTATGACAATCATGTTTTGGTTTTTTATTCTATTGATACAGTGTGTACAATTCACTTTGAGATATAAAATCAATTTCTGGGATGAATTCTACTCGGTCATGGTGACTCATCAGTTTCTTAAATGTGATTAGATTCTGCTGAGTATTTTGCTGAGAATTTTTGTGTCTGTAATCATAAGAGATACTGATGAATGATTTTTCTTTTTCTGTTCTATCTTCCTCTAGATTTAGTAGCAGGATAGCGCCGGCTTCAGAACATGAGCTGGGCAGTGTTCCTTCCGTTTCTGTAATGCTACAAAGTCTCTGGGACCTTGGTGATGAAAAACAGAAGGCCGCCCCGGGGGTCTGTTGGGAGGTGTGGACGTGGACAGCCACGCAAGTGTAGATTGCAGCTGTTGTTATTCTGTGCATCAGACTGAGAGCCCTGTCCTCTGCCTCAGCCTCAGGACAGCAAGCAGCTCAAAGCCAGGGTGTCTGGCCTCCTCTGCTTAGCCTGCATGCCTCTTCCCAGACATTGCAGCTTGAGAGTGTGGGAGAACCTCTGCCGCTTGACTCTGGTTCCAACACTGCCCAGAGTCACGTGACTCTGATGTATTCCATGGATCCAAAGAGGAAAAGAGGACAGAGAAACAGAGCAGGCTTCGGTCCACACCCCGCCCTCGGCAGGGCTGAGGCTGCGTGGATTTCCTGGAGCTTCCGGGGGAGCGGGACAGGCAGGTACAGTTGCCAAGGTGTGCAGGGGCCCGCGCAGTGCCGGGCTTTCCAGGCCGCCCCTTGGCTTGTGAACCACCTGCCCCCACCCCAGCTTGCACTTTCCCTCTTGGGACTTGCACAAAGCCTGGCATGGTGGGAGCTAAATCTGTGCTAATCACTGAAACAATTGTCTGTCAAGAGCCGAGTGGGGTGTTGAGGTTGTGCTGAATTCTAGAAGCACCAGCGCCTCTGAAGCTCTCCCAGTGCTGTGAGCACAGGGGCCCAGCCCACGGCTGCTTCCTAGTGGCAGGGTTCCAGCCCCAGGAAGCCACAGCCAACACTGACCTCCGCATTTGAGTCTCTTCACTTTAGTCCCCATGGGAATAGAAACTGTTCCGTTGTGTTTAATTTTCAATATGAGGAAATTGATGAGGAAGCAGTACTATCTGTCTTTACTCATTTTTTTTTTTTATACATTCACATGTTCATTCAAGAAATCCTGGGCTGGCGAGATAGCTCAGTGGCATAAGCAAGCACCTGTCGTGTAAGCAAAGGTCCTGAGTTCGATTCCCCAGTCAAAAAACAAAATGCTGACAGAGACACCTGAGCCAGGGGAAAGTTTTAAGAATTAGAATCACAAGGCCGATGTAACAGCTCAATGGACTAAGTGCCCTATTAGGCAAGCACAGGGGCCGGGGTTCAATCCCCAGTCCCACATGCTGTGCCGGCCGAACCCCTGGGCACAGTGAGCTGGCAACTGAGCCCAGGTGTGTTGTTGCATGCCTGTAATCCCAGCACTGGGGAGGCTGAAAACAGAAAGATCACTAGGAGTCCGAGCTGTGTAGTGAGACCCTGTAAAAAAAAAGAATTAGAATCTCAAGACAGATTTATGTATTTATTTATTTTTTGGGAGGGGGAAGGGTCTATAGGGTGTTCAGGGTCTCACTACTAGATCGGACTCGGAGTGATCCACCTGTTTACGGAACTCCTAAGAGCTGAGATTACATGTGTGCTCTACCACGCCCAGTCTCAATTGCCCTCTCAGCTCATCCTGGGAGCGGGCAGCAGGACAGACCCAGGGATCGAATCCCCAGCCCTGGGCCCGCTTGCAGGCCCTCTAAACTGCTGAATTATTTTGCTTTTGGGAGATTAATTACCCTCCCTGAGTCTTCATTGTCCCTCCTGTGCAGCAGGACATATGTGGTATAGAAATCTGAAAACAAAGCCTAAATATTCAGAGCCTTCAGAAGAATACTTCTTATATTCTTATACTTTAAAAACAGGTGTAAACATACACGTTTACATAAATGTACATGTACGTGGGCATGTTGCGCTCTGATTGGACCGAGAGGCCTCACGCATGATTCACTCCCTCTGAGAACCCGGCGGGAGGGGCGTGCTCAGGATCCTCTTCTGCTGCAGAAGTCACCTGTCTGGCAGCAGGGTTGGCGGGCTGAGGCCGGAGCCGGCTGTGGGGCGCTGCGCAGCCCAGAGGCAGAGACGCTGCTTCCTTTCTGGAGCTGCTCTTTGAGCTCACACATCCAGGAGAATCTTCTCAGAGGATGCTCCAAAAGCATGTCTTGAAGTCTGGGGAGTTTTTATTAGGGGTAAAAAAGAAAGGAGAAGGCGGGGGAAATCAGTGGAGTGGGCATTGTTAGCTTGATTCCCACCAGGAGCAGACAGCTTTGCCCCACTCGCACCCTCCCGGGAGGATCTGGGGAAATGGTCGCCGGTTTGCACAGGTCTGAGCATTTTTCTCAGAGCTCCATGCCTGGGGCCTTGGTACCCAGTGTGGGGAGCTAGAGGTGCAGGAAGCCTGAAGGAGGGTCGGCCATCAGGTCCCCTCCCCTGAAGGGACTAACTCCGCTCTCCTGAGTGCGCTGGTTCTTGGGAGGGTAGGTTGTCGTGTGGACCCTGCCCCCTACCTGCGGCTAGATTCCTTTCTGTGTCTTTATTTTATTTCACTTTTTAAAGAGAATACAAAATAATGTCAATAAAAGATAGGAGTGATACAGAATTTCACCAAACAAAATAATACCAGTTCCATAGTGCTTGTTGTATTGCATATATTGTCTTAAGATTAGTTGTTCAGATTACCAGGTATATGCATGCAAAATTGGAAAAACAGTTATGAGAAATTAAAAGGAGAAAAAGCAAAATTGAAGCATTAACTGCTCCATGGACCAGCACACATCCACAGTACAATTACCCAAGGCATCTTGCTTGCACACACAGATCTGTCTGTGCCCCCTCCCCTGTCCTTCTCTTCAATATTCCTTCCTTTGAACAGATACTGCCATGCTTTGACACAGTCAGTGAACCCTTCCACACTGCCCAGAACAGGTAATTTAAATGTCCCAGCCACAAAAATCACAAGCTAAAAAACCTTCTTACTTTATAAAGTACTCAGCCTCATTTTTGTTATAGCAGCACACAATGCACTGAGATCAATTAAAGAATAGGAGGTTGGGGCGCTTGATCAGGGCTTTCAGCCCTCCTTGTTTGAGGATTACCCCTGCACCAGTACCTGCTACTCATTTTGGGGCCAAGTTGCTGCTGAGGCAGGAAAATGGATAGTCTTCTCCAGGCTGGCTCTTGAGACCTGGGCAGGGTCTATCAAACTGTCTTGGAAGATGTTTATGAAAGTGGAGGGCTCCAGGGATGTGCTGGAGGCCAAGCAGTGGGTTGTGGGTTTCTCAGCGAAATGGATTTGGGGAGGGGTGCACCGTGGGTTCCCGCCACATACACACATCTGGCCGAGAGCTGATCTTACACAGCCAGCTGACTTCATTCTGTTTCTCCTCTCCTCGGTCTCCTTGGGCCACTGCATCACACGGAGCCTGGGCTCAGTTCCTTTCCTCACTCCCAGAAATAGCTGTCTGGGTAATCAGGCGTGCGTCTGGAGCCAGAGAACACCGCGAATGATAACTCGACCATTCACAGATGAGTGCAGACCGCTGCGGCTGGGGTACTGGACAGCTCAGGGTCACGGCAGGACATGGCAAGCAGCGGCCGCAGCTCCAGGGGCTCTGAGGTGCCTGAGCCGCAGCCTCGCTCCAGCCCTGTGGATTCCGAGTCCACATTCCAGGGTGAGAGATTGTGATCAGTGATTGAAAGTCCTTCTAGTTGACTGAGGTGTTCATCCAGAGCACATGAAATGGCAGACGGCTGCCTGGTGCCAAGCGCTAGTATAGGTACAGAGAATGCAGGAGCAGAAAGCATGAGGGCCTCCTCCCTTGTGCAGTTCATGTCCTAGCAGGAAACTGGTCCAGAAGAAGACTGTCATGCAGGAAACAAATCCAGGAACAAACAAAGCTCCTTAAGATGCGCTTTGATAAAGGAGACAAAATGAAACAGGTAAGAAGTGTTACTTTACCTGGGACATAAATGACAAGAACTGCAAGTGGACTATACAGATTAAGAGGTCTTGAGTGGGAAAGTGCCTGCTGTGTCACAGGGACCGGAAATAGGCAATACAGTCACAGGGTTGTAATGCAGAGTTGATATGTTTCTGTGATGTTGGAAAAATCACATGACCATTCAGAGCCTCAGTTTCACCACCTTTGAAATGGGCTAACATAATCACTACCTCAGGAATGTTGTAAACACTAAAGAAGACACCGCATGTTAAGTGCACATAGTAGGGGCTCTATGAGTGTCATGGGGTGAGTCATGAGTCTTTTTCCAGAAACCCAACCAGAGCATAAAGACAATAGGTTGCTTCATGTGGCAGGACTTTCTAAGGTAGGTCAAACACTGAGAGCTGGTTTGGTCCAGAAATTTCTAGTCAACTATTATTCTCTCAGGCATTTCCTGCAGGTGCGTCTACGTTGTTTTCATGCCACCGCCCCCCATGGAGGACACACGTTGCTGAGCCTGCCCCAGGTCTTATTCTGCCTGTCTCTGGGGTGTGGGAGCCGCACACCTCTTCTATGCTCTGCCTACAGAAGCGAAGCAGACACAGCAGTTCTTGCAGAAGATCAGAACGCAGTCTGGCTTAGCTTCAATCTCCTGCCCACCCACCAATCTCTGCAGCCAGAGGCAGAAGGACTTAGCCACCAAAGCTAGGTCATCTGCCCCTGGAATTGGACATGCGTCAAGCTTGCAGAGATCCAGTGGGTCTCCTGGGTGGAAGTGCTGCCTGGCTACCGTCCTTTGTCATCATTATTCTAGTTATACCAATAGAACGTGGGATTAGGGCGAATCAAGAGACCAAGCTGCCACTCTGATCCTCCCACAGCTCAAAGATGTGCATACACAACTGACCCTTCCTGCACCAAGCTCTTCATCCAAAATACATCTGTTTGACAATTTTCTTGAGCTCCTATTCAGGACAGGTATGCAGCAGACCAAAGCAGGGTAATCTCTGTCCTCACTGAGCTTGTGTTCTAGATGCGGGGATACAAACATGAATGTGCAGCGTCATCAAGCAGACGTTTTAGATATCAGGGTGCAAGAAAATGAGGTGTAATCTGTATATTTAACCCCTTGGGTCTTTGTTCATGTCTCCATTTACTTAGCATGAGGGCAGGAGCTAAAGCAGAACATCAAGACTGGAAACAATACATTAAAAAATTTTAATTTCTGAACTCCTAACTCCACCAGAATTGGATCCTACTGGAGACTTATCTTTCATGGTTTCATTTTAACCCATTTTCTGGAAGCATTTGTTATAAAACATGTTAAGATATGCATGTACAAGCAATGCCATGCAGAAATGTAATTTATTTCCCAGATAAGTGCAGACATACAGTAAAGATTTACAGTCTCCCTTGGGGTGTTTGATTTAATAAGGAATCCTTCTAATTAACTAGTAAAAATCAATCACCCCTTATCCCTAGTGAATGCACACATGAAATCAATCATAGCAAATAAAACATTTAATTCACAGCCTGAAAATCAAGTTCTAATTTGCCTGCTTTTTCTGGAACTGACTTTCTTAGTTTGAGATGTATGTTGGTTGTGTTTCACAAAAGTCATCTTCTGCTTCTTCTCTTTTTTGGGGGGGCTCCTATTAAAATGTATCCCTCCTTATAAGACTTGAGGACAGCAGCACATTTGGCTCCAAGTTGCCAACCTGGAGATCTTTACTGTCAATATAGAGATGGGCCAAGTGATTATGGTGATGGAAGTTCCTGGCACGGCCCTTTGGCGCGGCTGCACCTTTGAGAAGATTGATGAGCGCCTTCCTCTGACCGCACGCGTGACGAGCTCAGCCAGCTTGATTCTTCCTTGGCTTTCCACTCTGTGCCTTCCCTCCACCCTTCTGGGGACCATCACCTCATCAGAGTGTCACACAGGGCATGCACTGCTGCTGAAAATTCTGCGTTTAGCTCCTGCTGAAACTTGAACTTTTGATGGAGGTATCAGGCACTCGGAGGAGCAGCCACTCCTTCGGGGACTGTCTGGGAGCACACAGTGGCCGCTTCCTTAGACTTCCTTAAGAGCAAAAATGGTTTATCCTCAGCCTCAGGGGCTCTTGCCCGAAACTGCATCACTCAGGGAGGAGGCTGCAGCAGAGGAGTCGGAAGTTCGAGCCCAACCTGAGCAACAGAGAGAGACCTTGTCTCACAATAAAGAATTTCATGAAGGGCTGGGGATGCAGCTGTCGAAGGCTTTGTGTCTGATGCTCTCAGCTGAGTTTCTTCTTCTTTTTCTTTTGTTTTGTGGAACCAGGGATCAAACTCAGGCCCTTGTGCTTGTCAGGGAAGCGCTTATTTCACTGAGCCATCTCCCTGGCCCCTCAGTTTCTTCTTGACGTTAGCTCCACCTGCAGCTCCACAGTGGATCACCTGACTCAGGACTAGGCTGAGTGGAAGGCTGTATCCCTCTTTTTTTTGGTGAAACCTGGGATTGAACTCAGACCCTTGTGCTTGCCAGGGAAGCACTTATTCTACTGAGCCATCTTCCTGGCCCGTCTTTCCTATATTATATAGACAGAAATAAATGTATCCTGCTGGGCACTGGAACACGGTATTGTAAACCCAGCTACTGGGGAGGCCGCCGTAAAAGGATTATGAGTTTGAGGCCATCCTGGACCCCAAAGCAAGATGCTTATTCACAAAAACAAAAACATAAACATGCAAAAAAAAAAAAAAGAGCCCACAAACAACTGCACAATAGACACATCAGACACATCAGAGGTTCAACTAGCAACATTTGTTAAGGGCTCCTGGCAAACAGTGCATCTCTTTCCCACTGACCACAAGCCACGTGGCCCCAACACTGGTGTCAATCCACACTGGACCAAAAGGCCCAGCAGCAGGGAACTACAGTGAGGTGGAAAGAGCCCTGGGCCATGGTGTCGAAGCACGCCTGCAGCTGACCGGGCTCTAGGACATGGCCAAGCGCATTTCTAAGTATTTTTGATTTGAGTTTGTTCTTTTTTTTCTTCAAAAGGACAGCTCTGTACTGATAAGCACTAAAACACCTCTACCATCATCCATTTCCTGTTCAGAGGTCCTCTGATGGTTTTTTTTTTTTTTTTTTTTTTTCTTAGAACAGATCCAAACTCCTACCATATGCATAAACCATGACCCTTTTGCTTCCTCTTGCAGCTCCTGCCGCATGCCAGTGTACATGTGCCCTCTGGGAATGCCCGGCTACCGTGGGTGCCCTGATGCCTGGTGTGGTGCTTTTATTCTCAGCTGTAGGTTTTTTTTTTTTTTTTTTCATTTTAGGGAAGGGTCTACAGGGTATTCAGGGTCGCACTACTAGATCAGACTCATAGTGATCTGCCCATCTACAGTCTCCCAAGACCTGGGATTACGGGTGCGTGCCACCACGCCCAGTCTCAATTGCCATCTCAGCGTGCCCCTGGGTCGGGTCCAGCACAGCAGGCCTGGGGATCGAAGCCCTGGCTCTTTTGCCTGCTTGCAGGTGCTTTAATCCACTGAGCTATTTGGCTGGCCCTCAGCTGTAAGTTTGGATGCATCTGCAGGATAGCTTCTGGGTTAGAGGAAAATAGTCTCAGTTTTGCCTTCTACAATGATACTGTATTCCCCACAGGGTTACTGCAGTTACTCTCATGAGATAATACATGCAAAATATTTAACACATAGGAAATATATTAAAATGTAAATGTTTGCTGCGTGAAAAAGTCGCTGCATAAATTAAAGAAATTCTTTCAGGTGTTGGATGCTTTGTGCAATGAATCCAACTATAAATTCAGACTTCACCCCCGCCCCCGTGTTGGCCTGTTTACATTAGAGTGGTCAAACCATGTCATTTCTAACTGATTAAATATGTGACTGGTTCCAGAAAGAAAGGGGTTACCCGTCACTGCCCATAGCTGCAGCTTTGCCCGACCTCATTGCTCTGCTCCCTACTTCAGGAATCCCAGGCCTTCCTGCGTCTGTGAAATGATTCCCGCGGAGCGCGTCTTCTTCTCCGGCCTGCAAACTGACTCCGCTGGGCTCTCGGCTCTCACCCTCCCTGGAGCAGGCCACCGGGGCTGCCCCACAGCTCAGCTAAGCCGGGCCCAGGCTGCGGACCCTGGCTCCGCGCGACCCAGCACGTAGAGGGCAGGGCTGCGCGCTCTGGCTACTGCGGCTGGGGCGTTACAGCGGCCGCGAGGCCAGATGACGTTAGCGCTACGATTGTGTTTGTGTTCGTGTGCCAAGGAAGAGGCGGGGTGGGGACTTGGACCGGGGCCCGAGAGCGCCACTGTCCATTCCATGAACTGTTAGTCCCCTGCGGGTGCAGAGCACTTGGAATATGCCCCCTGGGACTGAAGAGCTGAAAGGAACATTTTCTTTGCATATTAATGTACGTTAAATTGAAATAAGGACAACTTCATTTACTTGCTAGAAATCTTTGGAAGTGTCCTTGGAATAACTCAGGCACGTGAGTCTTATTTTTCTACTACAAATCTCATGAAATCTAGATGCATGAAATGCAAGTGTAAAATAGGCATCAGGTTTGAGCAGTATGATAAAACATGTTAAATATTTCATTTATCTCATATCTCTTCATGTTGAAATGAAAATATTTTAAATACGTTAGATAAATAAATGTTTTTGTGCTTTTTTGTTTTGTTGTGCTTTATCTTTTTGAATCAGCTTCACTGTGCAGTTCAGCCTGGCCTTGAACTTGCTTCATACCCCAGGCTGGCCTCGAACTCACAGTGATCCTTGTGCCTCAGCCTCCTGAGTGCTGAAGTTACGGTCTGCAGCACTAAGACAAGGCTACATATTATTGTCAATTGAATGTGAAAACTAACTTCCCTGTTTCTGCTTACCTTTAAAAGTGGCTATTACAAAATTTTTAAAAATACTTCTTTTTACCTTTGATATTTAGTACAGAGTCTACAGTCTCACTACGGAGATCGGACTCATAGTGCTCTGCCTGTGTTCAGCTTCCCAAGCACTGGGATTGCAGGGGTGCACCACTGCACCCAGTCTCAATTACTGCCTCAGGGCATCCTGGGGGTGGGGCCCACACCACAGGCCAGGGACTGAACCCCGTATGCTGCGCCTGCCTAAGCAGGTGCTTTAAGCTGCTGAGCTAGGCGCTGGTCCTTCCACTGAGCTATGTGGCCAGCCCTTCATACTAATATTCCTCACTTAAAATTTTCAGTGTGAGTTCATGCTTGTCTCTTCAGCCATATGCTCCTGGGTGAAGCAAAGATAAATTCTAGCCAAGGGACGCGACGGTGCTCTCGTCGGGCACCACGGGGTCCCACTCACCCTGCTGGCAGTTCTTTCCCAAATAATCTGTACTGATATTGTTTGCTAAGCAGGAAGCAGCATGCAAGCGCACACCGACAGCTCCCTAGATGCACAGGTACAGGCAACTCGCAAGTTTCTCTAATCTTTGAAAACATAAGGTAACAGTATTTTAAAAATGTAGCAAAGGACCTTTTACATAATTTTTCCATAATTTTTCTGTGTAATGATCAAATACATTATTTACAATACGTGCCTTTTGGTTTATTTTCTGTGTGGCCTTTATTTTATACTTTAAAATGAATCCAAAATGTGCTAAAAGGTACTGTGTTTTGTATCACATCAGACGAAAAAGCCAGCCCCGAGAGCATGTATTTATGCATTTATAATTGCATGTACAATTTCATTTATGTAAAGTTTAAAAGCAGGCCAGAGGGGCACACACTGTCCATCAAGGCAGCAGCTGCCTGCACCATGGAGGTCCAGATACTTCCCAGGCACAGAGCTTGGTAGTGCTGTTCCTCAGGCTAGAGCCTGTCCCCTAGGTGCTCCGTCTGCACGCACACGCACGTACAAGCCTGACTTCGCCACTCTTTTAGAAATGCATACAGTTTCACAAGTTCAGGAGCACTAAGGCAGCCAGACATTGAACTGACCATTTTTGGGGAAGACACATAAGGACTGAGTCACAGATCTGTGTTAGAGACGGAGAGATATGTGCTTCAGAAAAGAGGTGCGCAGGACAGCTCAGGCGAGGGGGCAGTGCTGGTTTCCATTCAGTGTCTTTGCTGGACACTGGGGTGCTGCTCCCACTGCTGGCTCAGGGTGACAGCTGTGAAGTCTCTGAAACCCGGAGAAAGGTGGAGACAGGACCCAGGGCCCCACAGGCTGGCTCCTTCAGACTCTGCCTCTGCCTCTGTCCTCAGCTCTTCTTCCATACAGGGCTCCCGTGAGTTTAAACAAATGTGGCTCATCCCTGAGGATTTTCAGGTAAAATTCATGGGGCAAGAGCTGAAGGCTCCCTGATGGTGTGGGCTACACCCTGGAAGGAGAGCTGCCCTTGTTTGCTGCGTGACTGCCGGGCATGTGGTGTGCTTCGATATTCCGGCAGGTGGTTCCCTGCTACACTGAGAGATGGGGTGGCACGCAGTGACTCGTGCTAGGTACTGCCTTGGAATACAGATCTGGGAAGACAAAGGAAGCATGGACAGAATAATCACCGAATGGAAGATGGTGGTTAGTGGCGGGGGGAGGGGAGAAAGAAAGACAGAGACAGGGAATTGGTATTCAATACATGTATGCCTGTGACTTTCAGTTTTATTTATTCTGCACTTGTTATTGCCTTAACATAGTCGGTGGACACAAAGGCATCATTCCTTCATCACAACTACTGCTATTGGATCTGGCCCTTTTCTAGGCTCTGGGGCCATCTCAGGTGAAAAATGGACAAAATCCCTGACTGCATGCAGCTGACATTTGTTGTCAGGGCAACCAGCCCATAAATACATAATGGAGCATGCACTCTAAGGTTGCGGTCAGCGCTGTGGGGGGGACGCAGCAGGCTGCTGAGCTGCCAGGCTTGGTGGTGGCAGAGCTGCTTCACTTGGGAGTGGCCTAGAAACCCCGTCTGCTGAGGAAGCGTTTCAGAGGCCTGAAGCAACCAGGCAAGGGACCCCTGGCGCTGGGAGCAGGTGGCGAAGGCAGGGCGGCCTGGAGCGCTCCTGGCCCTGTGAGGTACTCCAGTGGAGAGAGGAGTGGAGGGGTGGGGCCTGCAGGGCTCCCAGGCTTTCTGCTATGAGATGGGGCCTTCGGAGGGCATGTGTGAAAGCCTAACCATGTATGTCCTTGGTGCATGCTGCCAACATTTCGTAGTAACACAAACGGTAGAGGAGGGCTATCAGACACTGACACTACAGTGTGAAGCGGCTTGCTGGAGAGGTCACCCAGAAGGGAAGCTCCCATGGAGAGCGTGTTCCCGTGCACTTGAGAGAGGGGCTGCAGACCCAACGGAGGAAGCGGCTGTGTAGGGGCGGGCAGAGCGGCCTCCGAAGTTAGGCTTGCTTTCTCACCTTGGCTGTGGATAATACTCTGCAGACCACGCAGGGAGACCTGACCTCCGTGCCGTGGGCTGGGGTGACTCTTGGGAGATCAGAGAGGCAGAGAGGACCCGCTGCTCATGCCAGCTCCTAAACCCGGAGCAAGCTCTGCTCCTGTCTTCCCCGGACTCTTGTTGTGCCATCCCACCTCTCCCGCTCCAGTTCAGTCCCACATTTGAATTGAAAAGCGTGTGGCCGCTCTTAGAAGAGAGAGTCCCAGAAATGAGCTTCTCATACCCGAGGTCTTTGGCTCTGGGGCCAGCGTGCTACTCTGAAAATCTCGGGTGCTTCACCCTTCCCATCCATTACAAACGCTAAAGGAGCGCGTGGCTGTTGCTCCACCCACAGCTTCTACCCAAAGGAGACAGAGAATGGCCAACCACTGGTGCTGAGCTATTTATTTTAATTTTAATTAATTAATTAATTAATTAATTTACTGGGTCTAACTATGAAGTTCACACTCATAGTATAGCAGCTGGGATTACAGGCATGCACCACCACGCCCAGACTCCATCGCAGGCTCCAAGCACCCCAGGAGCCAGGCCTGAGCTACCTATTTCTGAAAGAGGTTTTTAGACAGCACACATGTGTATTGATGTAGGAAAGCATGACTGCCCCACCCCACCACATTCTGCTGCAGTAGTTTATTCAAATGATTAGCTCTGCAGTTTTTACTCCCTATCCCCTTAGGCTTCTGCACCTTTTGCTGTCTATTTGGGGTGTGGAAAGTTGTAATCAAGCTGCCAAAGTGTGAAGAATCCATTTAAAACCCACATGCATGGTGCATGGCTGTGGGAAGGGAGAGGTCAGTTGGCAGTTTCATGTCAACGCTAGCCTGCCAGTCTTGATAAAGCTGTAGGCTTGCAGCCCACCAAGAAAGCAGGCCTGCCTTTTAGGTGACAGATGTCTGCAATGAAACCTCAGCTTTGAAAATGGTCATCAAAACCAAGAAAGCTGTGTTTAAGCTGAATAACCGTGCATACATCAAAGGACTGTTAATCTGAGGGTACTGAGGAGACAAAAGGCATGGATTATGCAAAGAGATTCACCTGACTGACCCTTTGGAAAGACTAGAGCTGTTTCATATTTATTTTTAATTGTGCTCACTCTTGCTCTCTCTCTCCTCTCTCTGTCTATTTGGAACAGGGTTTCACCATTCAGCTCAAGCTTGCCTGGAGCTCACTTTGTAGCCTAGGCTTGTCTTGAACTCACAACAATCTCAGCTCCTGAGTGCTGGAATTACAGGTATGTACCACCATACTCAGCCTTTTAATATTTCTCATTGAACAAAAAATAGCTGCTAGCTGTTATGCATTTAATAAGTACCTGGCATGTATGACATGCTAGAGAAACGCATTTCTCAAACTGTAATGTGACTCTGGCTATATAAGCCACTAGGAACTTCTGGTTCAGTAGATATGGGGTTGGGCTTAAAACTCTAGCTATCTAACAGTACCTCAGGTGGTACTGAATCCCTGTACTTCCATTTATAGTTGTCCAGTAAGATGCTAATATAGGGCCCGGGGAGATGGCTCAGTGGAATAAATGCTTCCCTGGCAAGCACAAGGGTTTGAGTTTGATCCCCATTTCCACCAAAAAAAAAAAAAAAAAAAAAAAAAAAAAAAAAAAAAAAGATTCTAATGTATAATTTAACAAGAGTATAACTCTATGAGGACGTTGGTATCATTCCTTCTTTTTAAATATTGTTATGGTACCAGGAATTGAACCCAGGACCTTGTACTTGCCAGGCAGACATGGTGCCACTGAGCTATATCCCCAGCCCACAAATATCATTATCTCTTTACAAGCAAGAAAACCACGGTTCAGGAACACTTAGGTGCACTACCAAAGTCTTAGGTAGGAAGCGGCAGACCTAATTCTCTCTGGTTGCTGCACTCGGAGCCCAGTAACTACCCTGTAACTGGCTCCCATCCAAATGGAATCATTCCTGAGAGTTTTATCCCCTAATTAATAAATAAATTTTATTAGGCAATAGTATGGCTAAGCCTTTTAGTGTAGTCCAGTCAGTCTTCCCTCATTCTAATAGGCTTGCACAGCGTGCATAAAGCTCAGTTTATTAAGGCACGTTTGTTTTCTCCGTTTACGCCAGCCTGTAACTGCAAACTACGCTGACATTTCCCAGACCGCTGCTGACATGCTAACTGCTCTGAATGTTAGCCTGCTTTTACGGGAGACACGAGGGAAGCATCGATCTCAGCACGCACAGAAGTGTGCCCTGCATAAAGATCCAGGCTGCGTAAGGACTTCTTCGAACAGTTCCCAAGCTAATTATTATGAATGAGCACATAGTAAATGTCTGTGCTTGGCATTAAAGCAGTTTGTCTGCATTCAGTTTAATTCCAGGGTGATTTGCTGAGCACCTCCAGGCTTCCAAGTACCGTGAGTCAGGCCACAGCAAGAGCACAGAGCTCAGCTAGGTGCTCCTGGGGTGCCGCGTCCGTGTCCTCACTTCCTGTGTGATTCCCCCGGGGAGAGCTGGCTGTGGGCAACTGTGGGAGCAGGGAGAGACCCGCAGGATAGCGTGCACCTCGGCCAGAAAGGCAGAAGCACCTCAGACCCTTTCCGACATCCAGGACGGGTGATTTTGTCCTTCCAAGTCTCCGCATCCATGTCTGTAAAACAGAATAATGTCTACCTCAAGTAGTAACGGTTATGAATCATGTGAAATCCCGAAACATACTGGGCCATCGAAATTTATAGCTGTTATCTCTATTTGGGTCCATTTTTATCAGCACATATTAACTATATAGAATATTAGGCTTTACTGTGACATTTTTTTATACCTGAATATAACATAGAAGATGTGATCGAAAAATGTAGTGAACTGTTAAATTTAAAAAATTCACAATGGGAAAAGTCACTGCCATCGATTCCCCTCCCAGTGCTCCCCTGGGCTTTCACCACACTGGTCCTTCATTCTTGCCCATTTCTGCAGCAGGTCTGGAGGTTTTCTTTTTCTTTTCTTTTCTTTTTTTTTTTTTTTTTTTTTTTTTTTTTTTTTTTTTTTTTTTTTTTTTTTTTTTTTTTTTTTTTTTGTTTTTCTTTTTCAAAGAGAACAAAAAATAGTAAAAAAAAACTAAAACAAAAATTCAAAATGATACAGAATTTCACTAAACAAAGTAACAGGAATTCAACAATGACTGTTAAATAAAATAAATGTAAGCATTAACTGCTCCTTTGATAGAGCAGTAGAAATCAGCATATAGTTATTCAAGCTATGCTGTGCATACACGTACATATTTTTCCCTTCCACATTTCTTTCTTTTCCCCATTCCCTACCCCAGTTTTTCCTTCCTTTTGAACAGTCTTTTGCCCCTTGCATGGTATCCATTATACCCTTCAGATTCTATTTACTCTTTCAGGTTCTTACACTAGGGAGACTGTATGATGTTTATACACGTGAGTCTGATTTTTTTCACTGTGAGTATGGTCTCCAGTAGCATCCACTTTCCTATAAAAGCCTTGAGTTTATCTTTCCTTATAGCTAACAGTTCATTGTATAAAACTACAACTTTTTAAATGCATTCCTCTGTTGATCGGATTTGGGTTGCTTCCAAGATTATCTGCGATGGATTGTGCTGCTGCAAACATGGCTGTGATAGATTGCCATGGTTTCAGTTCCTCTGGAAAAGCACTCAGGAGGGGGATGGCTAGACTGAATGGGGCCTCCAGGCCTAGCTTCGTGATGAACCTCCACACTGATTTCCACAGTGGTCGCACCAGTCTGCACTCCCACCAGCAGCGGAGAAGGGCTCCTTTTCCCCACAGCCCCTCCAGCATTTGTTATCGGTTAACTTCATGATGATAGCCATTGTTGCTTTAGTTTGAATTTCAGCAGTTAGAACGTGTGCCACAGATTCAAACAGAGACCCAGGAAATGAAGAATTCCATCGAAAGCTGGCAGAACCACTTGAATAAAATTGAAGATTGACTGTCTGATCTTGAAGATAGAATTGTAACTAGCAATTATACAAGGAAAAAAACTATATATATATACATATATATATATATCCTATGAATCTATGTATCTATGTATCTATCTATCGATCTATCTATCATCTGTCTATCTATCTATCATCTGTCTATCTGTTTTTATGTATGTATCTATTTACTACAAAGTCTATAGGTTCTCACTATGTAGATCGGACTGTAGCGATTCTCCTGTTTTCAGCCTCCCAAGTGCGGGAATGTGGCACACGCCACCATACCCAGTCTCAATGACCATGTTACGGTGCCAGAGATGGGGCTGGCACGGCAAGACCTGGGATATCCAGTTAGATCGCCAAGCAAGCACTTTAGTGAGCTATCTGGTCATCTCTAGAAGGATCTTTCTTGAGCTCTTCGCTTGTGCTGTTGGGCTGTCTCGCTGTCCATATTCAACTCCAAAGCTTAAAACTTACATGGTCATTTTGACCCTGGGGAAGAATGAGATGTCACAAGGTGCCAGATCTGGTGAGTAAGGTGAACAGGGACACAGCATCTTGTGTTTGTTTGATGGAAATTTCCACAAACATTTGAATCCATTTGAAAGATTAAAGCAGCCACAAGAAAAGTCACTCATGGAAAAGGACTTCCCAAACTGCTTCAGAAACTGGCAGTAGCAACAATGATGGGATATATGGATTTAAAGTAATAGGGCATGGAACCAGGGAGATGGCTCAGTAGAATAAGCGCTTCCCTGACAAGCACGAGGGTCTGAGTTCAATCCCTGGTTCCGCCAAAAAAAATAAATAAATGAAAAATAAATAAAGTAACAGGGCATGTTGCAGGGGTGGTTTTGGCAATATTTATAATAATCCATTCTAAAAATCTAAACATTCCCCATATATTCTAACCGTATCTCACACTTTGGTCTCAACCACACTCTCCTATTATCATTTTTTTCCTGGTCCTCTTTGTCTTCTCCAATACTTTCTATATCTACTTGTTTTTTATTTGAAGTAGGTTACAAATAATAAAAAATTATAAACTATAGAATTTCAAACAATAAGATGATGGGGGTCCACTGCTGGTTATTCCATTGGACATAGTTGTCTTTAAAATAGTTGTTCAGATTACCAGACATAGGCATGAAGAAGTTGGTCAAAAAATTAGGCATTAGCTGCCCCTTTTCATAAAATATGAGAAATTAGCAGTGCAGTCACCCTAGCTACCATGTGTGTGTCCCCCTTCCCTCTTTCCTTCTTTTCTCTTTTTCTCCATCTCAGTTGTTCTTTTCTTTTGAGCACTTGTTTTTCCTTTCATAATGTTTATTGTACCTTTGGGCTTTATTTCCTCTTGCAGGTTCTCATTGGCTTTCTTTGCTTTTGTCCCAGACAGCCTCGGCATATTGATATTTTTTGAGTGCCGTGGTAATTAATGTTGCATAGAGATTTCAGAAATGATGCCTCTGTCAGTAAGAGATCTAATTGATAAGTGAACAACTGCTTTATTAGCAAAGGCTATCTTTGAATGCTAGACCTTCCGTAGCTCACTTTACTCCAGATGAGATCCACAGACCTAGGTGAGTGGGTAGCAACACAAACCTAGCAATGGCGTTTAACCTTTCTGAAGAACTCACCCTGAGCCAGGCTCTGTCTGATAAGCTCTGAACGTGTCATCCATCCAGGGCTTACAGTGTTCCTCTGGCACTAGTATCTTTGCCCTCCTGTTATTACCCTCACTGTGTAATTAAGGAAACAAGGCACAGAGAAATTAAATAGCTCACCCACATCCCGCAGGTGAGTGATGGGCAGCTGAGCTGTGAGCTCGCGCAGCCTGACTCCTGTTGCTCTCTTCTCAGTCCTCCACCTCTGCTACTCCTGTCAGAACCTAGCCTTGCCTCAGTCATGCGACACTTACTAGCTGAGCTCCATTCTGAACTCTGTGTCGTGAAGTGACTTGTCATTATCCGAATGAATATTATCAGCGTGCACTAATGCAAACCTTGATAGGTGAGCCCGCTGCACATCTGGGCTACATGGTGTCGGCATACGGGTGAGCCCATCTGGGGTGATCAGAACCACAGGAGATCACACCAGGCACAAGAGAAAAAGATCAGCCAAGAGACACGCTAAGCCCCCAGTTGTAGAAGCCTTCTCCTGGCAAACAGAACATACTGACTCATAGCAACCATTTTTTAGTAGAAGTAGTAGATTCTAAAATACTAAAAACCACAACATAGTTATCACATAGAGCACTAATACATTCATCTGAGGCATGAAGGCAGTCCGTGCTGTATGATTACATGCTGCACTGTTACATGGCTGTCAGCAGGGTGGGTCGGCTCATACAGCACCATCAGATGTGGAGCAAGTGCATTGTGTCACAATATCAGGGTGGCAGTGACACCATCAACCATGGGAGCTTTTCTAGCTCCATTACAGTCTCCCAGAGCCGCAGTCATACAGCCCTTGACTGGAATGTCTGCTTGGAGCACCTGACTACACATCTGTAAATCTTGATAAAGGATGTGACACCCAATTTTCCTGATGTAGTATGTTTGTAAACTCAATGGCTGTGGTTTTGAAAAGAAACAACATGGACAATGTGTTTCACATCGATGAGAATTCCTACACCTTATGGAATTACTTTTGAGAGCTGTATATTGGATAACCAACTGTACATCTCAAGTATTAGGCAATAAGAAAACTTTGAATACAGGCTCTTGCTGTTTAATAAGTGTTTCATCTAC
The DNA here is from genome assembly GCA_004027165.1 of Ctenomys sociabilis. Taxonomy (NCBI): domain Eukaryota; kingdom Metazoa; phylum Chordata; class Mammalia; order Rodentia; family Ctenomyidae; genus Ctenomys; species Ctenomys sociabilis. The sequence continues at coordinate 34,218 of PVKA01000625.1, read as the reverse complement.
AGTTTTCCCTCACAGCCTTCAACTGAATTATGCTAAAGATAAAGGCTGAGAATCTGTCACTAGGTGACATGAATCTCACTTAAGTTCAGGCCTCCTGTTCAGGACAAGCCCATAATTGCTCTGAGCTCATATTGTCCAAGTGCCACCTGGCGTATCTGTGAGGGTGGGTGGAAAGTGGATGATGGCTTGGAATGTCTCTTCCTTTTAAGTGGGTACATGGGTATTATGGGAAATGAAATTCTGTTGGAATTTTGATACTTCTAGAAATTGGTAGTGTGAAGTTCTTTGTTAGACACTTAAAAGCTGCCAAAGGGAACAAACATGACTTCTGGATAAACTGATTAATTGTCTTATCTGGTGAACATTAGTTGGTCCATAACTACAGGCCTGACTGTATCTGGTACTGAGCCTTAAATGAAGAAAGCACAGCCTCTTCATCACAGCCAAGTCCTGGGCTGGGTGGAAAGGTAGAGCGTGTGTACATGTTTTCTCAGCTGCCAGCGCCCCCGTATGTGAGGATAAGAACGGAGAGCGGGAAGGGCTGGGTCCCATCCCGGCCCTCTCACCCACTGGTCTACAAGGCCAGATCTGCATTTGGGTATGATGGGGCTTGAACCTCTGTCCTTCCCCTTCTCAGTGGGGTCACAGTGTGGAGCTGAACTGGTCCCCTAGGTTCCCTGTACATAAAATGTGCTGACTGAGTGGCTGTCTTTCACGGGGTTGTCTTGAGAACTCAGAGGCTGCCGTATAAAGCCTTGTCATTGTGACTCACACGCAATAACAAATTCTCAAGATGGCAATGTTGATGCTTTATGTTCAGAGCACTTGCTTTACGCCTGTATCCTCCACAAAGGAGAGCTCTAAGGCTTCTTTTATTTGTAACACCTTTGGTCTCTAAAATAGCCATTAAAGCACCAAGTAAGGGCTAGAAAATCAGGAAAGGAAAGACCTTCGGCAACCACAGCAGGCATGTGTGGAAAGATTCGAAGCCCAGAGTTTACCTGTGCACACTGCTAACCTGCTGCCTCCAAGGAAGGATAATTGTTTTGCATTTTAACAAAATAAACAAATATCCCTGCTGAAAGCCTAATAGGGAAGAAGAAATTCATTGCTAATGGGCAACATATTTATTTATGAGGCATTTCCAGTTTTTCCTTCCACACAGTCTAAGGTGTTAAACAGGTTTCTGTGGCTTTGTTACACCCAACTGAAAACAGACTGTCCTGGGGTGTTGGCCAACCGTCGGGCTTGCCATTTTATTTACGACATCCTCTGCTGCATGCCTGGCTGAGGCCAAGCACGCCAGCACTGGAGCTCTGATTAACTTGCGCCTACATTACAAAGTGATTTAGAGTAGTCGGAGTTTTTCTGGTCTTCAGAGAAATGTCTTTTAGAAATGAGCATGACATGGGTCTGGGAAGAGTAGAGTAATAAGAAATGAATGCAGTACCCTGAGTTTTGCAGACCTGTGGGGTCTTGGAACTCGTGAACATCAACGCTTGTCAAAGATCTGAGCCACGGCACACACGTGGCTTCCAAGGTTAATACAGGTGTCTTGCGAATGCTGGCACCTGCCCCCTCTGCCTTCATTTTTCAGTGCTTGGCTCACGTGCATAACAATTTGCTGAAGAATCAAGCACAGTAATGGCAAGAGACACATCTATTCAAAATTCAGCTCATTTTTCTTTTCCTGGTCTTATTTTAAGTGGTTCTTAAATAACCATATGCATGCAAACTGTATTGCTTTCTTCTTCTTACTGCCCCCAGGCCTTAGAGATAGGATTTGAGTCCTGAAGTGCAGGTTCTGTCCCCATATCTGTAGATTAGCAATGCCCGGGGGTGATTTATCTCCTTAGATGCAAGACAGCAGCTCTGCAGTTCCTCTGTGCTCTGGGTATTTGCTGAGCAGGTAGACTGGCTGGCAGAGAAAACACAAACTATGGAAAACTCCCAAAGCATGGAAATGTTATCAAATGTTTTTATAAAAATGCTCTACATGTTTTTTCATACACTAATTTTAATTTTATTTTTATTTTTGGTACTGAGGATCGAACTCAGTACCTTACACTTGCCAGGGAGGTTGCTTATGCTGCTGAGCTGTCTCACTGGTCCCATTCACCTTTAATTCATACAAAGCAGTTAGGTTTCTGTGCTGGGCATCCCTGAGATGACCTTCAGGTGAACGTCTCATCTTTCCAGAACCCACGCAGATGCGTTCATACGGCAGCCTCCCCTGGGAGCCACAAAGAAAGCTTTAACTTGTGCACAGTCCTGGTCTCACGGACTATTTCTCTCCATCACCAGCAGGTGATCCCTCTCAGGGCAGGGACGCTCTTGGTCCAATTTTCTATTTCAGAACATTTTCTTGCATAGAGAATGAGAACTGATGCTCAGCCTATTCCTGCTTTATGCCCGGCGTAGAGAGAAAAGGCCCTTCTCCTTTTGAGGGGCAGGAAGCATATGCACCTCTGCATCCGGGTCCTAAGCCAACTTGTGCTTTGACTATTTTCCTTGCCACAGGCAGGAAATTTTTGGGGTCACTTCTCTTTGTATTCTAGTCAGATCCCATGTATTTGTAGGTCTGGGGAAAAGATCTAGAACAATAGTTCTCATCGCCTCCTGTTCGACTTCAGTACTTAGGTGATTTAGAATGTGGCTGGCGTTGTTTTCGCTCCACACTGGTAAGACATGCAGATGTAGTATGAAGGGTAAGGGAGCTTTATTCTCACAGCTGCTTAGAAACAAGAAGCAGAGGTGCAGCACCCGGAGCCACGTGCAGAGGGAGGAGGGGACGTGTGGCAGCAGATATTCACCATGGTTCTCACAGAAGGGATGCACCAGCAGGGAGAGTAGGAGGAAAGGCTAGTGTGCACCACCTCTATGGGCCTTGGGCTTCAGTTATGGGGTCCTCAGCTATATCTGACTCTTGAGCGTCCAGGCCAGGCGGACGTCAGCCCAAGATGTAAGAGTGAAACAGGAGAAGGCATGGAGCCTGGGGATGGAGTTTGCTGGCTGGCCAGGAAATGCACACCTCCAGGGCAAGATGTTTTCTCTTTTCAGGAATGAGCCAGCACTGAGCAGGGCAGTCCCTTCCATGGCCAGCAGGGCTCTGATGTGTCAGAGAAAAGACCTGATGAACAGTTTCAGGCCTGTGAGGAGTTTTCCAGCTGTTGAGAGCGCTGCCCCAAGTTCAGGAGCCCAACCATGTCACTGTAGACAGAGGAATAAAAATTAGAGGAGATGTGAAACAGGAAGGAAAGGAACAGTTCAACAGGAAAAGTGATGGAGAAAAGAAAGCCACAGAGTGCATAGGAAACACCCCGAGTTCATTTGATGAACAAATGAATGCAAGATTGAATGAACTAATATGTAAAAGATGAAATATCAGCCTGCCCATCTATCTATCATACCTATATCCAATCATGTTGTATCAGCCATACGAATGTGAGGCCCAGATGTTAGAGCCAATAGGAGATTTTCAAATGAAAGCTCAATTTTAAGAACATGTGCAGTAAGAGCCTTTTTGTGCTGTTGATTTCAGCTACCACAGACGGTGGATGGACAGGCGCACCCCTCTGGGCCTGGGATTGAGGCCTCTCAGATCATTTAGTGGTTCTCTTTAGAAGGTGGCTGAGCACACATGCTCACAGAACTGTGCCAGGCACTCCTCAGTCAGTGAGAGATAGCTCACTGATTTAAGCTTGACATTTTCTCTTATTCTAGCTGAAAACCTCTGGGAAACACTGCTCAGAGTGTTGATTTCTGTGTCCACTAGTGTGTGGTCAGGATTCCCCGAGTGAATAAAAATTTCCATTCTCCAAAATATCTGGCTGACTTAAGCAAGCATTTGTCACTGAATTGCCTCACAAATAAACACCTCCAACAAATGGAAGTGTTTGTTTATAAATTATTAAAAATCAGCTTGTCAGAGAAATTTAGGAGCTGAGAGTTGGAGAAGAGCAGACACACAGATCCTGCCAAGATCAATCAGACGGGAGGAGGATGGCAACAACAGGTCTCCAGGGAAATCAACTCAGCTACAACAATGAGAGCTGCACACAAGCTTTCCAGAGGGCTGTGCAGAGCCGGGCCTTCAGATGCGGAGGACGAGGGTGGGGACCTTCGTTTGAGTGTCTCAGAGGTCCCTTTGTCAGTCATGAGAGAATATAAATAATGCCTAGCATGGACAGTCTGTCAGAAATGTGACCCAGTTGAGTGCTGAGGGTAGGGCTGGACCCTTGTCCTGCTCCTGTGAATTTGACTTGTGTAAATATATGTGTGATGCAGACGGCCACACAGGAACGTCTTGCTCTTCATAACCGCTCTCCCTCACATCCACTGTATCGCATGGATAGTGGACAGTAGCTATCTGTGGCTCAGTCTAGCCAGTAGGACTGGTGAAATGTGCATCAGCTCCAGCACAGGGCTCTGCTTGCGTCCATGTTCCCTCTTAGAGCCCTGCTGATCCACTCAAACAAGCCTTGCGAGTCTCCTGGGTGGTAACAGAGAGGCCGGGCAACTCCATTCTCCTGGGCAGCACCAGGCATCCTAAACGAAGTGGGTTTCTGGAGCCCCGCCCCCTGAGTGGGGACACCTGAAGAAATCCAGCAGGGGCTGGCCGAGCCTGATACAGACCAGCCACGTTAGCTGGTAACCAGTAAGATCCCGAGCAAACATGAATACTACAGTACGGCGCCATTGTGGCCCTGGCCACCCTGTGTCCTGGGGGCCTCTCGTGCACCCTTTGACCTGATTAGGCTTGTTAATAGGGCTAATCATGATAAATTAACAAATGGCATTATCCAGTACTTTTTTTTGATCTGCCAGAAACCCAAGTCAAGGACCTTACATACTTTGTTTAATGCTTCTTCAAAACCCTAATAATTTGGTTCGAGTGACAAGGAAAGAGGCATTGCTGGGTTCCTCAGCTCAACGACAGCAGCAGCAGCGGCCCCCGAGGAGACATGGCTGGGGGCACAGTTCGTCCCCGGACCCGTGGCCCCGGCCCACGAGGGCCCAGCTCCTTCTCTACGGGTACTAAAGAAGATCTTTGGCCTCTGCCGCACACTCCTGGATGCAGAAACCCAGGAGTTTCTTCAAGAAAACTGCATGAATTTGGAGGGGAAAGGAGAGCTCAGGAGGGAGGGAAACGGCTTCCACCAGAAGGAAAGCCGGGCGGTGCGGACAAGCCTTTATATTCTCCACAGCTTAGAAAGGTGTAATGAGAGCAAGCGGGCCACCACACTCTTAGGACAGACATCGCTCTCCTGTGCGGCTCCTCTTTCCCTCAGACTCACGTCTTTGGGTGAACTTGGGGCCTGAAGAGAGCTTACTGCTCCATTTGGGCCAACGGCGCAGCAAGCGTTCCCACGGTCTCTGTCGGCCCTGGACACAGCCCGCCTATGTCCCTCCATGCCTGTGCCATTGCTCTGAAGGAGGGTCCCAGAGGCTGAGGTCCCCCTCCTCAGTCTGACAGGCTGGTTAGTGGTGAAGATGTACAAGGACCGGGAGCCACAGCGTGGCGCTGGAAGCCACAGCAGCCTGCGCCTCAGAGCGGCCGCCCTTGCTCTCACGCACCTTCGCCCTCCCGAGCCCCGCTCCCCCGCCCCGGGCTCCACGTCCACTTGGGATTCATCGCAGCTGAACAGAAGGACGAGGCACACAATTCCTCCTCAGGAGAAAACCCCAAGAGCCAAGTGGAGCTGCATTTCCTATTAGGGGCAGAGAGAGGATGCTGGAAATCAGCAGGACAGAGCTTGGGATCTTGCAAGGCATAGAGGCCGGGACAACGACATAGTAAGCCCAACACCCCAGCACCTGCCACCTGGGTCCATAGAAAGGCAGGGGCCTCCCCTTCACAGGGCTGAGGGTGAGAGTCCCACAAACTCTGGCGGTGCAGGGCCAGGAAACCTAGTTGCTGGGAGCTTCACAGTCCCCATGGGCTCGCCGCTCACTCACTTGAGGAGCCTGAAATCCGACTGGTGGCCTGGCCACTCTCACCACCTCCCACTGAAGGCCCACCTCTCAGTGAACCCATCACTGAACTGAGCTACTGTGTGAGTCTGGGGTCAGACAGCTGCATATCCCTGGGACCCTGAAGACACAACAGTGCACTGGCAGGGGGACAGTTGCCCTACAGACCTGACCTGGCCCAGGAAAGTGACAGCGACTTCAACCCGCTCTGTGTCCCGGTGTAAGGGATGAGTGTCACAGTATGGAGAGGAGCACAGGGCATCAATCTGAGAGATCCAGTGTTGCCCGCCAGGATCAGGGGTGCAAGCAGACTCAAGCTGGTGTCAGGACTGAAGCCAGGGGCCAGTGCAGCTTGTGCCTTCTCCCTGGGGGATCCCAGGTGCCTGCTACTGACTGCTGCATTCTGCCCCACCTGCAAGAGCATGCTGAGGGGATCTCAGGCTGCCCAGTGGATTTGGCTGTTTCCTTCCTCTGGGTGCGCACTGCAGCTGAGGGGCAGTCATTGGGTGGAGAACAGTCTTAAGTGTGATTCTCCGCAACTTGGCACAGAGGGGTTCTTGATTATTCCATGCCCAGGTATGTATTGCTACCAGCAGACTGGATTCCCAGTTCCCACCAAGACCCACCTACATGGCTCACACCCTGCCCATCCTCCTCCAGCCTTGCCTGACCACACCCCGGCGTCAGGACGGGTGCGAATGTTTCAGAGGGCATTCTGTGTTCCCTGGCCCCACTGTCTTCCCGTGCACCCTCTAAATCCTCATCGCTGCCTGATCAGAGGACAGGTGTTCCAAGGTCTTGACCAGTGAAGGAGCTGCCAGTGCCTGAGGACCCTGCCAGTAGTGGAGTGAACATTAACAGGCTCACAGGAAGTCTGGTCTCTCAACAGGGGCTGCCACGGCCTTGTAAGAGCAGCCACACAGCAAAAACCTCGTATACACTGCTGTCTACTGTGCCGCCTGAACTGTTAGGAGCCCCTGCTCTGGTATGGCTACAGACACATAGGCCTCTTCCACTCTCAATGACATGCTGTGTCCCCAAGTCATTAGGCATAGCTGAAGACCCACAGGAAACCATTATACAGTGCCCCACTGGAAATGAAGCCAGAATTACATAACAAGCACACACCCTATGTCACATCTGAAGAATGCCACTAACTAGGACCGTCCCATAGAGCCAGTAGAGATGCTGAAGGTATCTGACCTGTCAGATGCACAGATCTGAATGCAGGGAACACAGTGAAAAATAAAGGCAATATGATACTTCCAAAAGAACTAATCAGCTCCCAGCAGCAGATCCCATGCAAATTGTTATAGAGAAGTGCCTGACAGTGAGACACAAAACGATGTTGATAAACACTTAGATGCAACTGGAAAGGTAGTGCAGGATCAAATTGAGAAGTTCAGCAAAGAGATAGACGTTTTGGGAAAGAATTAAACAGAAATAATTATAAATGCTCAGTAAGTCAGAAAAAAGTACAGATAAATGACCCAACATAGACAAATGAAACAACAAATAACAATGAAAGGAGCATGTAAGATTTTTTGAGCACCACTAAATAAATATCCACATTTTTTGAACACCTAAAGACAAAGACAAAAAAAAAAGAAAATGATACAGAAAACCTATTCAGGGAAATAATAGCGGACCACTTCCCTGATCTTGGGAAAATAACGCACTTTCACACATGGCAGGATCACAGGACTCCAGATAGATGTGACCAGGGAAGACCTGCTCCATGGCATGCAGGAGTCAAGCTCTTCAAAGTACATGACAAAGGAAAAGATGTAAAATTTGCAAAATGGCACGTTGCATTTAAGGGTAACTCCATTAAATTATCATATGGTTTTTCTTAATAGAAATCCTAAAGCACAGGGCTGGCGAGATAGCTCAGCGGACTAAGCACTTGCTTAGGCAAGCACAGGAACCAGAGTTCAATCCCTGGTACCACATGCTTTGCCAGCCCTGCCCCAGGGCGCACTGAGCCAGCCATCCAGACCAGGCCTGGTGGGGCATGCTTGTAGTGTCAGTGTTGGAGAGGCTGCAGAGAAGAGGATCGCTAGGAGTCTGAGCTGGGTGATGACACACCATATCAAATATATTTAAAAGAAGTGCTGTAAGGCAGAAGGGAATGAAACAGTCCATTCCAAGTCCTGATATAAAGAATTACCAATGAAAATTACTACCCTTAGCACATCTGTGCTTCAGAAACGAAGGAAGTAGAAAGTTCTAAGACGAACAAAAGCTGAGGGACTTCATGGCCAGCTTTACAAAGATGCACAAGCATGTGCTAAGTCTAAAGTGAAAGAAAGATGGTTATCTAAGGCAAGAGTATGAAAACAGAAATCCCACTGGAAGAGTAGACACATGAAAGAGAAATGGAAATATCTAAATGTTATCAATATAGTCAACCATCAAACCACAAAGGTGGAAACACAACAAATATTTAAAACAACTAGAAATGACAGAAACAAATCCTTACTTATTAAAAATAACTTTAAATGTAAATGGGCTAAGTTCCCCAATTGAAAAAGACCAGCTGAAATAATAATGTGCGCACACACACACACATACACACACACACACACACACACACACAATGGTACCTATACAAACTCGCTTCACCAGCAGAGAGACACACAGACTAAAAGTGGAAAGAGGGAAAATGAATTTTTTAAGTATGAGAAACCTAAAGCTAGCAGTAGTTATACTTACATCTGAAAAAATAGACTTTAAGATAAAAAGTGTAGGAAAACACATGGAAAGTCATCAAATGTCAACTGAAGACTCAAGTCAACAAGAAAATGTAATGGTTATAATCCAGTGAATCCACCATTGGAGCACACACTTCTATAAAATGATTAACTTATCCCACTTTCATCAATGGACATATCGTTGAGGCAAAAAACCAAAGTTAAACTATAGATCAAATGAACCTTTAACAGCCATAAAGAAAACCATTAAACAACCAGAGAATATATGTTTTCATCAATATATGAATTTTTTTCTAGAATAGACCATATACAAGGCCACAAAGCAAATTTTAGCAAATTTGAAAAATTATATCAGATGCCGTATCTTTTCTGATCACAGTGGAATTAAACTAGTTCTAAACAACAAAAGAAATTGTGGAAATTATGCAAATATGTGGAGATTTAAATATAGGCTTTTGAACAAATAATGTCATTGAAGAAATCAAAAGGCAAGTTCAACAGTTTTTTTAAGACAGATAAAAATGAAAATAGAAAATAGAAAAACTAATAGGATATAGCAAAAGTAGCACTAGGAAAGAATCTCATAGCAGTAGGTGCCAAAAAGATTTTTAGATAAACAATACAACAGTGCACCTCAAGGATGTAGAAAGATTTTAGATAAACAATACAACAATGCACCTTCTGCAATGAAAATTACTAAACACCAGTGAAAGGAGTTGAAGACACTGAAGATAGAAAGGCCTCCTGTGATCATGAAATGAAGAAGCTAGTGCTATTAAAATGTCTGTACTATCCAAAGCCATCTGTAGATTCAGAGTGAGTCCCACCAAAATGCTGGTGAGACTTTTAATAGATCTAGGAAAATAATCTTAAAATTCATCTGGAATCACAAAAGGCCCCAAACAGTCAAAAGAATCTAGAGCAAAAGGAAAAGCATTGGAGGCCTCACAATGCTTTGCTTGGAGATGCTCTGCAGAGTCATTGTAACAAAGACAGCACGGGATTGACATAGAAGCACCCAGGCCCATGATCAAATACAGATCTTAGAAATAACCTGAAGCATGTAAACCAGATGTTTCTTAGCCAAGGTGCCAGAAACACACGGTGGACAAGGGAGAACCTCTTCAGTAAATGCTGCTAGGAAAGCTGGTTATCCAGACGGAAAACAACAATTTGATGCTTTGTATAAAATACAACTCAGGAGGGGTGAAAGACCCAAGTTGTTGAGCTAAAACTCTGAAACTACTAGAAAAAATAATGAAGAGGAGCTTCGTGAAAAAGTTGGTATAGGGGATGGGGAGATAGCTCAGTGGAATACAGGCCTGTGTGGCAAGCACAAGGTCCTGAGTTTCATCCCTGGTTCCATGAAAAAAAAAAAAAAAAAAAGTTCGTCAGCCACGATTTTCTGCACAGGACTCTGAAAACATGGGAACTAAAAGTAAAAGCTGGCAGATGGAGTTACCTCAAGCAAAAATGTCTCTGTGTGGCAAAGGACACAGTCCATACAGCCAAGACACAATTACAGGATGAGGAAAATATCTGTCATCTGTGGAGGATTAGCACAATGAATGCATCGTAAGGAAACCAATAAACACAACAACAAATACAATGAACCTACCTGAGAAATGGACAAAGATTGAATACACGCATCTCAAAAGAAGAAATGCAAACAGGGAATAAGCACATGGAAAATTGTTCCAAATTAACCATCAGAAAAAATGTGCATCAATACTGCAATGATTTTTTTAATCTTCTCTTATATGGCTATTTTCAAAAACCTAAAAAATACCAAAAGTTGTGAGTATGTGGAGGAAAATGAGCTCGGGTGCACTGCTGGTGAGAATGCAAAATTAGTACAGACAATACAAAGAAGAGTATGAAGATTCTTCAAAAATCTGAAAATAGCTGCAGCACATGATCCAGTTACCCCCTGCTGTGTATGTAACAAAGGGAGTTGAGACTGGTGCACCCTTCAGCGTGCTGCACCTGAGTACGGTAATAGCTACGACCTGGGACCAGTCTCCATGCCCACCAGCGCAAGAGGAAGCGCCTGTTCTTTCTGATACACGAAAGCTGAAATAGCTGACCTGAAAGAGTTGGGATTACTAGAGATTTGAAGGGCATACTGTGGGGGGAAGAAAGGGGGCTGAAGTGGGAGACTGTATTCCATCGATGTTCACGACAGGGAGGTTGGAGTTATTTGTACCGTTTGCTCACAAAATCTTCCAAAATCACACAACTTGTTTGTCTATCGGCCTTTATCTTGTGCAGAAGATAAGGTTATGAATCCAGAGATCTCTGTCTCTTGGACTTGCTGACAGTAAACCACAGACTGTGTGTTCAGTGGACTTGTGTCAAGTAAGCGGATGGATCTTATCTATTTAACCAGGGCACAATATACTAATGTTCAAGACTCAAGGCCATAGAGCAGGGCTGCTGATTCACAGATGCTGCTCTGACGCTACAGTAGTCTTTGGGCATTTACTTCAACTTTAGAAGTTCTAGTTTTCCACCTACAAAACAAGCATCTAAGAGAGCATGATTCCTGAAGAGCGTGCGCATGCGGGCTTTGCCTTCACCTGGCGTGAATGAAACAATCAGTAGGTATTAATTACTATTCTACAATTAGAAATATTAACATTCCAATTTTCCTTTTACTTTCTTTGGAGATAAAATTATTTCAAAAATTCATCACCTATGGCAAGCAGAACTCTGGTGTTCAGTAACTACGTCTGTTTCTTTATATCCAATAAGAGATGAGCCAGTGCTATTTCTTTAATCCAAGGGCTAGGCTACTGAGTCCTAAAAGGCTTAGTACCATGTCTCAGGTCCTAGAAGGAGCACTCCGTAGTTGTGAGGCTCCCTACTTACCTTTCCAGAACTTGGCCAAGTGCCACCTTCTGCTTTTAGTTGTGAGGCTCCCATCCGGACTTGCACAGCCCTGCTGAGGCCCTGCTCTGCACTCCAAGGCCTTTATCACGTTACCCTAGAGTAATGATTTGAGCAGTTTTACTTTCCCTGAACATCTCTGTCTTTCCTGGGTCTCAGTTCACTTAGGGTCACACTCTCCAAGCTCTCCTTTACCACCACTCATGTGCACTTTGAACTCCTACTTACCTTTCCAGAACTTGGCCAAGTGCCACCTTCTGCTTTTAGACTTTGTGACAGCCTTCAGATTTATTCACTGGTACTCCCTGTCTTCAGACACTCATGCCTTCTCCCTTGTGTTTTAGCATAGTAGGCAGCTTCCCTACTGCTGGTCACAATTCTCAATGCTTATAGCTTAAAGGAGAGAGTTCATGGCCCCAGCTTCAGAGAATTAATCCCATGTTCAGCTGATGTCAAGGTAGGGCCATTGCAGTAGAAAGGGTTGGAGAAGCAAGACTCCTTCACTCACAGTGGCTGGAAGCAGAACAGGGACAGTGCCTGAGAGGAAGAATCCAGGGAACAGATGGGACCCTCAAGGACACCCTTCTGTGGCCCACCTGGATGCAGGCTTTCCCAATCTCCCGTGTGGCTTCCAACCCAGGGAAGTCAGCCATCAGCTTCATCAGCACACATCGCTCTCCACGTAAGACTGGGATCTCCTCGAGTGTAAGAGCATCATAGTCTCACCTCTCTCAGTTCCTGGCCTGGAACAGTGTGTATACAACACAAGCACCATGACTTCACTTGCTGGCGAAATTGTGCTCACATTCCCTTCTGCACTGGACATGTTCCCGGCACAGTCAGTGCCCATGAGAGCAGCCTATGCCAGGAGTGTGCAAACGACTCTTCAGTGTTCCAACTTCTGACCAAAGGCTGAAGTGTTGATTAACTGACCAGGTAAATTATACATTAACTGTGTCACAGAGTAATTCTAATTAAGATAAAAGGTAAATTGGTACAAGACTATCAACAGGAATGTCACGATGCAGTTCAGCACACATTGAATAATTTAGATGGTTTCTGGTACATAGAATTTGTATCTGATCCTGGGACAGAATAGGAATTCAGTTTGTTGTTTACTAAGTTGTGAAGTTGATTTGAACTGAAATGAGCCCCAAGTGCATGACTTTGAATCTTAGGAAGCAAAAAAACATCAGAAAATGAAAATTCCTTTCTGGCCCTTAAATAGCTTCCTATAATGTGGTGTATATATATATATATATATATAGAAATGTATCCTGAATGCTAAATATAGCACAAGTAATTGAAGATGGACCGAAGGGTGACAAGTGACTTGATTAGAAAGGAAAATTCATCTTGTCACTTGTTACCTGCAATCCAAATATATGCAAGACCAGCCACAAGGCAATTTTCATTTTATTCAGGAAGAACCAGAGCTTAAACTCCCAAAGCCTGTCATCTTGAATGTCTGAATCCGCCACTCGAATGGTCAGGGCACCCTTGTTTAGAATATGTGTTACTACAATTGTCAGGCTGTCTCGATTTTTCTAAAATATTACATAGTACAATCTCATTACAATAGGATTTGCTGCAGAATGATACATCCTGGGAAAGCCTTTAGCTAGCAAGTTACAAAAATGACAGCATCTGCACACAAGATATCCAGTCTTGGTGGCCCTACCCTAGGAACTGCTTGCTGCCTGCTCAGAACAGTTTTATGGTGAAATGTTACTCATACATTGATTTCCTTCATTCTTTCCTTGAACATTTGCTTTAAATGATGCGTGAGCATGGTGGAGCTAACTGCCGCACTCAGAACCAGAATCCTTGTTTCGTGAGGGTGACTCTGCTGGCTTCTACTTCTCTATCCTTGACTTCCTCCCACTGGGCCCTCGGCGGAGCAACTCCAAGGTCTGCTGCACTTGTGGGCCCTTCTGCTTCAGCTTCTGTTTAGGTTTCACTATGGGGAAGTTGAACAGGATAGAAAACAAGAGGTGAGTCAGCGTGGGTGGAATCCTCACTGCTCTGGTTCACAGCACACCCCAACACCAGCCACTTACAGTTTCTTTTTAAGTGATAGCTCCTTTTGCATAGCTTTCTAATAGAAGGGCAGCAACCCCCTTGGAGTCCTGGGAATGTTTTCCTTCTCTCATGCCTTCTCTCCAAGATGCAGAAGAAGGATAATCACTTATACTTTTGGGGTTCCCTTAATCTTACCCACAACTTTATAGTCACCATTAAATCTTTCCTGATCCTGTCTCCAAAATGTGTCATCCACATCTGGGTAGAAAACACAAAAATCAAAGAGGAAAAGAGTGTGTCCAAGGCTCCAAGCCAGCAGCTGGGGAGAAGATCAAGGCCGGAGGACAGAACACACACAAAGGACAATGGCCAAGGAAGTCTGGTTCTTAAGTAATTATGCCCCGTCCATGCCGCAAGATCAGATTACAACAAACAGCAAAGCATTTCTGTTTGTGGAACTTTTACCCTATTGTTTGCTCCTCAGAACAAGCCACGATGAGGGACAGCAAGATAGCTCAGGGCATTAAGTGCCTGCTTAGGCAAGCACAAGGATCAGGGTTCCATGCCTGGCACTACATACCCTGCCAGCCCCACCCCTGGGCATGCCGAGCTGGTGACTGAGTGTGGGCATGGTGGTGCATGGCTGTAATTCCAGCAGTAGCAAGGCTGAAAGCAGAAGGATTGCTATGAATCTGAGCTTCGTAGTGAGACCTTGCACAAAATACAAAACAACAAAAACTAAGAACAAGCCCTGGTGTTCTCTGACTGCTTTATCTACAGCAGGGGACTTGCCATAAATTTCCATCACCCCATCCTTTTCATGGTCTGTATAACACCATAACCTACTAGGATATTGTTCATTTATTTTTATCTGCATATAATTGTTCTCTTCCACCAAAATGTATTTTATTCAGGCAGATATTTTGTTTACTTTGTTAATTGCCCAATAGTAGTTGATACCTAGAAATAAAATGAAGAGATGCATTTCTAGGGAACCAGTAGGCATAAGAGAACTAATTACCAAGTAGACCTTGTCACAAGGCTCCCAGGAGCCAGGTCCTAGGCTCCAACTCAGTTTAAAGCAGAGTAGAGCAGAAATATGAGATACTCTGGATTCTAGATTCTAGTTTCAAGTTATACACTGTCCTAATCATTGTTAGGTATTGTATTAGTTGATTTCCTGTTGCTATGACAAAATACCTGAAGCTGAGCACTTTATGAAAAATAGATTAATTTAGCTCAGAGTTGGAGGTTGGAAGGTGAAGAACAGATGGCTCCATCTGTGGCTTCCGGTGAGGGACCTCCTGGCTGTGCTACCTGGCGAGTGACATCCTGATAGAAGCTGTGTGGGAGACAGGGATCACGCGTGTGATTGGAAGCCACAGACTAGGGAAGGCCAAAAAGTAAAAAGTTAACAGGCAGAAACTCACTGACATGGAAAATATGTCCAAGATACTGACATGTCTCCCTTCGAAGGTCAATTGCTCAGTGGCCTAATGACCTCCCGTGAGGTCCCCCTCTTAAGTGGTCCACACTATAATGTCTAGTTGTACCCCTGCCCCCAAAGCCTCCTGTGGTCGTAGGTGGGAACTTTTCAGCGGTGGCTGGGACTAGAGTGTGTGACGCTGATACTGATTCATGGTGCAATCACAGGATCAAAGGCACTAAGATTAAGGCTTCAAGTGCCTCCTCGGGGCGGGTAGCCTGCATAAGATATTAAGGACACAAAGATCTGCGATTTCCTCACTTGCTTTGCTACCTTCTGGCTGCCATGAGCTGCTTCTCCTCTGAGATGCCCAACTACCTTCCACCCTGTGGAGTCCCCTAATTATGGATTGAAACCTCTACAGACCGTCAGCTAAATAAAGCTTTCCCCCTTTGACTTGTGGGTGCTGGGTATTTTGTCTCAGCAATGAGACAAGTAACTAAATCAACTGTTATCTTAACAGTACAACAGGGAGGACCAAGCTTCCAACACGTGAACCCTGGGAGGACAGAGCATGTCCCATCTGTGTTACACATGTGTAACACATGTGTTACACGTAAGTAGGAGGTTGTTTCAGACTGGTTTTGCATTTGGAGGGTGTGGTGGTTGATACATTGTGTCAACTTGGGATGTTGAAGCTTGGCTGGATCTTCTCGCTTCCACAGCCTGGGGCTTGGGGGGCCCATGCTAGGGGAGAAAGGCCCGCCCCAGAGTGACTCAGCATAAAAAGGGGATATAAAGGGGTTGAGGATGGTTTTTGTGCACTCCACTTCCTTGGCGGAATTCAGAGCTTCACAGCCCCGCTTCCTTGGAGGAACTTGATTGTCGCAGCTGTGCTACTTCAGAGGAACTTGGATCTTTGCAGGAGCCACCGCCCCTTCCTTGGAGGAGCTCTGGTCCGTGCAGTCAGCGTGGAAGAAGAGAGGCTTGGTAGAAGCTGCAGCTGTCGCCCCTCCCTTGGCTCTTTGATGTTTTTCGCTGCCATGAGCTGCTGCCCCTGCCGTGTGCCACCCTGCCTGGGAGCCAGCAGAGTGTGGACTGAAACCCTCCCTAACTGTGAGATAAATAAACCTTCTCATCCTGAATTTTGGGTGTCAGGTATTTCATCCCAGCAATGAATAAAAAGTAACTGTGACAGAAGGTAAGGTCAAGCTTGTGCATTTAAACTCTAGTTAGAAGACAGGCTTAAGGAATGTCCTTCTTTAAGCCACCAGAAATGCCATAGGCACGTAAGTTTTCAAAAGGAGAATCAGTTATAGCAGCTATGAGCACCACAGGAGGCCTTGGAGCTCACTACAATATCATTCCTTAATAGTTCGACTGAATGAGTAAAAATAATTACTGTGGTCCTTCAATGTGACTGAGTGATATGCAATGGTTTTGCACAGCAGATAAATGACATGCACTTGCTGGTGTGAAATGGAATAATTTTTCCACTGTGACAGTTATCTTTCTTACCAAACAAATAAATAAAAACAATGTGGAGGTGACAGACTATAGACAGCAATAGAAGAACTGTGCGAGGAAGCTCAGAGAGGTCCACAGAAACTAACTCCAAATGAAAGAAAAGAA
Organism: Ctenomys sociabilis; assembly: GCA_004027165.1. Taxonomy (NCBI): domain Eukaryota; kingdom Metazoa; phylum Chordata; class Mammalia; order Rodentia; family Ctenomyidae; genus Ctenomys; species Ctenomys sociabilis. The sequence continues at coordinate 17,562 of PVKA01000625.1, read as the reverse complement.
GCCATTGTTAGCAATGGGACAAAGGCAATTTTCAGAATGCATAAGCAGGAAGCATAATTTATTTTTAACTTAATTGATGACTGCTTTATTATAGTTCAAGTAAGCTGACAACATCGAGATCAAGGATTATCAATAGAGAAGCATATAGGAAAGGTAGAATAGAGCAACAGAAGACTTGAGTCCAGAGCTTCTTAAAAACAAGATAATTTAAGCTGCTCTTTTAGGGTTCAATAGAGAATCAGCCACAGGCTTTAGAAACACTCTTCACTGTGTTTAGTAGCTTTATGTAGGACCTTGACAACTAAGCCACATTTCCCTTAATGAAAAGGATGAACGATAATGGCATCTAAGAACCATCTGGCTGTAATCTCTTTGGCAGATGGGAACCTCTGCTCAGCCTTTCCCAGAGGTGCCAGGTAAATTCTAGACTCCATGCTTGAGCCATCCCGGAAGCCTAGACAGTTCATAGGATGGGAGGAGATACAGATGGGAAATTCAAGGTCAGGGTGCTAATATTAATTGGATCAATTTCCTACTGTCTTTTTATGTAAATGACTTTTTGTATGACAAGTCCCACATATTAGAATTCTATTTCAAATTACATTCTGCTGAAAAGGAGCTTAGGCTTTTATCTTGAAATATCTTGGCTTACCAGTTGCTCATCTAACAGTAGTTAAATTATAGAAATGTATCCAGTAGTCTCCTAAGTTGTGAAAAAGAAGGAGTCTCTACACAGTTGTGTATGTCCCAAAAACGATTCACCTCCCATCCTTTTGCTTCCATGAAGGGAAATATGGACTATGCAATGAATTCCTTCCTTGTGCTTCCCAGGAATGGAGGCGTTTTGCATTCTTATGTGTATTTTGATTTGTTTGCCTTAAATTTATCAGTGGCTTTGCTCACCATGGGATCGAGCCACTTCCAACTTCTTGAATGCATCTCTCCATGAGAATATTCAAGGACTGAGAATTCAGTAAGATGGCTCTTGCTATGGTTTGGATAAAAAAAAAAAATGGTCCCCCAAAGCTCATGTGTACAGCCGTGAAGCTTTGGGTAAGTGGTTGCGTCATAGGGGCTCTGACCTATTAGTCAATTGATGAGGGTCCTGGATGGGCTGCTGGAAGATGGGACTCGACTGCAGCAAGTAGACCCACAGCGGTGTAACCTGATAGGACCTGTACATCCCTGGTGCCTTCTGTCTGTAGCGCTTCTTGCCTCTGTGCTTCCTGGTTGTCAAGGGTGGAGCAGCTTTGCTTCCCACCCCCACTGCCTCTATGCTGCATCTGCCTTGGAGCCAGACAGCGAGGGGCCTACGCCTCTGAACCCAAGGAGAAAAACAAATTCTTCTTCTTGGAGTTGTGTACTTCAGGTGTTTTGCTGAAGTAATGAGAACTTGATGAATATGTGTTCCCATGTTAAAATTCCCTCAAGTTAAATACTTTAGCTTTTCGACTATCAGATATCAGTACAAATGTTTGTATTAAAGTATCATCTTTAAACCCCACTGGGCTCATAACACACTATTGCTCTATTCTATTTCTTGTTTATGGTCAGTCAAGTCCCCTCAGGGTTTATCCTGTAACCCTGTACTGCATTTTGTAGATCCTTTGTCAGTGTCAGCCTTGTGGATGAGTCATGGCCATTGTTTGAACAATTTTCTCTCTGTGAAAGCCTGAGAGAAAGTTTTCTCTCCATGTGACTCTCCTTAGGCACACTATACATCATCAGTCGCAGTCCTCTGTGGCCCCATAATCTCCTTGATAAGAAAACTTGGGGCACAACTGAGTTCCATGATGTTACAGTACAGGTTCTCCTATGTCCTGAGTCTTCACTGACCTTGAAAGGCTAGGGCCAAAATGTTGGCTGACCTTGCAGCCCTTCGATTTCTCGAGTTTTTGATCTGAAAACTTAGGTTGTTAACCATCCAGAAAAGAAGCTGATTATTACCCTGCAACATATGCAGTTTGGTTTGCCCTAACTATCTGTCTAAATATCAAACATCTTAGGCATAATGTGGAACATATATTTTCCAGCAAGTGTTGATCTATCAAATTTTAACTCCTTACAGAATATGAGGAAAAAAATTTAAAAAATAGTACTACACACATATTATTATACAGAAATTTAGAAATCTAGCCATATACAGCCGTGTAGCAGAACAGTCCTATAACATTTTTTTTCCTTGTGTATTTTTTTCATTTATTAACCCCCCCCCAAATTTTTTTACTTGTGAGGCATTATATTTATTCATTTTTTTGTGGTCCTGGGGATTGAACTCAGGATCTTGCACTTACCAAGCAGGCCCTTATTCAACTGAGCTACCTCCATGACCCTCTTTTTCTTATTTTCAAAGTTGACTTTAAATAGAATAAAGTGAAATAAGGTGAAAGGATTAGCTGGTAAGTTTAGTCAAAGAAAGATGCCTAAAGTAGGCAATTACATGCAAGAGATTGATAACATATATTAGGAATAATGTCTGTATGATCAAAATGTATTCAATTCTGTGCATACAAATATTGTACACGAGTGCTCGCAGTAGTTTTGTTAATGGCTGTCCACTATAAACCATGCACATATCATAAGAGGGAGAATGAACAAAGTGTTAAATCTATAGAATGGAATGCTACTTACTAATAAAAGCAAACTGGCTTTTTTGCAATTATTCATTTTTTATATTAATTTTATTGAGAAAGAAGTAGCAATAAGACAGTTTCAAAACAGAAAACAGGTTAGTAGGACAGTCACAACCATTAATGCATGGCATATTGTTGTCTTTGTAGTAGTTATTCAGAGGACAAGATGCAAACATGACATCCTGTACAAACACTATTAATGCAAATCTTTCTTTTCATTGAACCAAGAGAAAGTAGCTATATATCTATACTCTTTTGTATACGCAGATACATGTATGTTTTCACCATGGAATGGCCCTTCATTTGTATCCCAGTTTTTTGTTTACTTTTATCAAAGATGGACATTCCATTGCCATTTATGTACTGTAAGTGCATGAAGTCAGCAAAGTAATCCAATACAGTCCAGTAGTCTATAATAATAGTGGGCTATCTGCATGACTGGCCATGTCAGAACTTGTTGACTTGAGTGTTTTACAGCTCAGTGTATTAACGCGGCTTTACTTATTATGCCTCGCTTTTGTAATTTTCTACTGGATGGTTAAGACCAAGATAAAGCAAAATCTACATAACAAGAAAAATGTGACTTCTGTATCTGACGAGGAGTTACACTGAAACCCTGTAGAGCAGTTTGTAAAAAAAAAAAATTTCATTCTCAACTGATTATTGATATATAAAAGAATTTAGGTAAATCTCGATGATGCTTTGTTGCACAGAAATGCAGATACAAAAGAATCAACACATTTTGCTGCCATTTATATGAAATCCCAGAAGAAATGAACCTGGTCCTCTCAGGCAGTATTCAGAGCCACGCTGCTGGCCTTCTCTGGACGCACTGTCCAGCAGGCAGGGTGGAAGTTCAGCGTCCTGCTGCCCCTACTGATGCCTCTGGGTGGGGGGCAGAGCGGCCTTGATTCCTTGGAGTGGAAGACCAGCTCCTGCCTTGATCTCTATAAACCCTGAGGTGAAATCGACCATACAGTTATTCTATATATACTTAAATATATGTTTTTCCTTCTTAAATTTGTCCTTTTCCTGATCCCAGTTTTTCCTTCCCACTTGACAATTTCTTTCCCTTTCATAGGATCTGTTGTTCCTTTTAGAGTTTCATTACTCTTCCAAGTTCTCACACTAGCGAGAAATGAGCAATTATTGCTTAATTGTTTTTACCCTGATTTCATTTTTTCCTCTTTTGAATTTCTTATAACTTCTTTGTTTAGTTATTGTTTTTTAAATGAGTCTCACATGTTTATATCTGGTAATGTGAACAATTAACTTAAAGATAGCATCATGTAATACAGCAACCATTTTTGAATTCCTATTACTTTGTTTAGTGAGATCTTCTATTGTTTGTAACACTGTTTTTTTTTTTTCTTTATATCTCTGTTTTAAATAAAAATAAACCCTGGGGTGAGGGGTGCTGGGAGGTGCTGTGGCTCTGTTGCTTTGTGGTGCGGTGGGACAGGCCTTACCCCAAGGGGTTTCCTTGTCCACCTTCTCTTCCTGTGGTCCCCTGGTAGGGAGGAGAGGCTCTGCTCAGAGTGTTCTTGTTCGTGCGGGCAGATGCTTGAGGGCCGAGCATGTGTGACACCCTGTGCTGGTATGCAGGAGGCAGCAGGAAGCCAGGGCTCTCCCCGCCAGGCCACCGCAGTCCCCAAGGCTCTCGGGCCATCTGCCTCCTTCTTGGACCCTTCACAGCCCTTCTGTGCTGTTCCTTATGTTCTGGTCAGAGACCTCTTTACTTTTTTTCTTAAATTACTTTTAAAGAGACATGAAAACAATCAAATGATGCAGAATTTTTAAAAAAATGTATGTAGTACATTGTCTACAGGGTCTCACTACACAGACGGGGCTCCTAATCATTCTCCTCTTTTCAGCCTCCCAAGCACTGGGACTACAGACACTCACCACCGTGCCTCGTCTCAGTTGCTTTCTTAGTGCACCCCGGGAGTGGGGCCGGCAGGCAGGCCAGGGAGTAAAATGGTCCCTGCCTCTGCCTAAGCAGGCACCTTTATTCTGCTGAGCTCTCCGGCTGGCCCAGTGAGTTTCAAAACATGATGATAAGAAATTAACAATAGTTACTGTATTAAATATTGTCTTCGAAGTAGTTACTCAGATTAGTGGATACAAGCATGGAAAACTGATCAAACAATATAAGCACTAACTGTTCCTTTCAATAAACGAAGAGAAAGTCGAAGTTCAGTTATCTCAGCTATCTTATGGATTATATGCATTGCATTCTTTCTGGCTTTCTTCTTTTTTCTTTCCCCCATCCCAGTTCTTTCCTTCTGAGCAGTTTCTCTCCCTTTCACTGTATCTATTGTACCTTTTGGATCTTATTTACTCTTTCAGGTTCTTGTGTGAGGGAGACAATAAGATGTTTACACATGTGGGTCTTGTTTATTTCACTTAAAAGTATGGTCTCTAGTGTATCCATGTAAAAGCCTTGAATTTATTTTTTCTTTATAGCTGAGTAATATTCCATGGTATAAAAATACAATATCTTTTTTTATACATTCTTCATTTGATGGGCATTTAGGTTGTTTCTAAGATTTAACTACGGCAAATCGAGCTGCAATATGGGTATGCGCATATAGTTGTGGCATGATGTTTTTAATTCTTTTGGGAAAATACCCAGAAAAGGAGTAGCTGGGTCGAATGGGACCTCTGAACTCGCTGTAAGAAGGACTTGGGACTTCTTGTTCTTCTGCACAACTAGAGACCGTCAACTCCATATCAACACTGAATAGTAAGACTTAACAGAAGAGCAGCGCATACTAGAGGCTCAGTAAAGGGAGGCTTGTGCGGAGTCACAGCCTGCATGATCAGACGGATTTAAGCACCTGTCAGAGCTATGACTCAGCTCCCCGCTCTCAGCACTTCCGGTGCTGCTTTCCCTCTGGTAGTAGAAAACACTGACTTATTCAGTGGATTTATTTTGAGTTGTGTTTCTCTAACTTTGTTGTATTTTATTTTAAAACATTATTTTGTGAAATGATAAACGCCAATAGCTGTCAGGAATCCTTCCCCACAAGCACTGCATTAGGCACAGCAGATTCTGCTAGCTCTGGAGTGCTGGGATTCGCACGGGAGCCACGTCTCTGCTGACCCTCCCACAGCTTTGACCGTGTTCTCCTGTCACGGGGAGGGAACTGTGCTGCTCCGTGCTCCTTCCTCAGCTTTCCTTCACACACTCGCCTCTATGATCTCACCAGGCGGCCTCCTAGATAGGCACGCTCTACATCCGGGCCTGGAAACCAAAGCTGCGCACTAACTCGGCCCCACTGCCTGTTTTTGTAAGCAAAGTTGTATTGAAACAAAGCCTCATCCACTCATTAGTGTAGCATCTAGGGCTTAGGTCGCTCTGAGCTCAGGAGTGGTGACAAGTTCGCTAGGCCTATCAGTCCAGATAGCTATTACTTCTTACTTTAAAAATAGTGCTGCTTCTGGCTAGCTGGGGCAGCCTAAGCCTGTGATCCCAGCCATCCAGGCGAGACAGGTCGTCCAGGGCAACACAGCAGGACCCCGTTTCAAAACAGCAACAATACCAAAAGTAAATAGCTCCACCTCCTCTGGGCACTGTGTCCCTGTCTCTGCCCCACTGCTTCTACCGTGTGCTCTGAGTGTGAGCCCGGGAGTCTTCCAGGACACAGTGCTCAGTCCTTTAACAACCTTTCGCTCGTCCTGTTTTCTGTGTCTACAGTTCCTAAAACCACTAGCTCTGTGAATAACTTTGCAGTCCTTTTTAACAGTACAGATTCCACTGAAAACATCTTACTACAATGATATATGTGCACCTACGTTTATAACTGCAATTTGTTAGAACTAAATCTTGGAAATGACCCAAATGCCCATCAACTGAGGGATGGATAAAAAAAAAATGTGGCATTTTTGTACAATGGGGTATTATTTAGCTATTGAAAAAGATAAACTTGAGGCTTTTACAGGTAAATGTATGCAGCTAGAGACCATACTCTTCAGTGAAATAAATAAGACCCGTGTGTGTAAACATCTTATTGTCTCCTTAGTGTAAGAACCTGAAAGAGTAAATGAAATCCAAAAGTTACAGTGGACATGGTAAAGGGAAAGAAGCTGTTAAGAGGAAAGAAAGAACTGTGATGTGGGAAAGGAGAAAGGAAAGAAAGAAAGAAAGAAAGAAAGAAAGAAAGAAAGAAAGAAAGAAAGAAAGAAAGAAAGAAAGAAAGAAAGAAAGAAAGAAGCTTGTACATATACAGGATAGCTTGGACAATTGTGCTGCTGATTTCTACTGGTCTATTCAAAGGAGCAGTTAATACTTAATTTTTTTTTTCTTTTCGTCTTTTTCACCAGTATTTTGACCGATTTTGCACGTTTATGTTTGGTAATCTAAGCAAATAATTTGAAGACAACAATGCGCAGTATAATAGCCATTGTTCAATTCCTATGAATTTGTTTAGCAAAATCCTGTACTGTTTCTTTCCTTTTTCTTTCTTTCTTTCTTTTTACTATTTTTTATTCACTTTAAAAAACAGAAAAAAGTATGAAAAAATGCACATACCTTAGCTGGGCCCACGGGCACATACCTGTAAGCCCAGCACTCTGTGAGGCTGAGGCAGGGGCAGCATCTGTTTGAGTCTAACCTGGGAAACCCAGAGAATTAGAAAGATCCTGTCTGGAAAACTATCAAAAAGACACATACAGCTGGCTTCATCTCGAGACCATACCCTTGAGTGGAAAACACTGGACTCACATGTGTAAGTACGGCGCTGTTTCCCTAGTGTGAGAAACTGAAATTGCAAGTAAGGGCTGCAATGTATAACAGATCCTGTGAAACAGGAAGCAAATGTTCAAGTGGGAAGGGGAACTAGGGAGGGAGGAGGAGGAAAGGAAGGGAAAGGGAAAAGTGAGAACAGAAGAAAGAAATGAAAACACAGCCTTTGTTAATGCAAAGAAGGGGGCTAAAGGGAAGATAGGGGAATGGAAAAAAAAGAATAATGGACAGGTACAAAATCCCCATAATTAATGTGATCATTTCAAGTGCATACCTAAAATGTACTAATATACTTAATTAAATTTTTAAAAAGCTGGTTTTTAAAAATTGCCTCATCTCACACACCCACACAGACACATAGACACACAGACACACACACACAAATTGCCTTGGTGTTCCTCTGGAACTTTTTGATTAATTAGTTGGGTGTCCATCCCTTCTACACTGAAAGCTCTCCGGGTGGTAGCAGCGCAAGGTTGAGCTGGGGACTGTGACACAGGGCATTCCGTTTATTCATTTGCTCATTCTATGTCAACAGCTCCCACATCATTTCTCTGTCCCACTGTCATGAGCTCCCTGTTCTGTCCTGCCATTTCCACCTGGGACTCCAACCCCTCCCCTAGCCTGCCCTAGCATTCCACGGGCAAGGTAGTGCTGTTCCCACTGTGTCCTCCCTCCCAGGAGCCGGTGTTCCCTTCTTCCAGTCCTGGGACAAAGGCTATGAAGTCACTTGGGACCCCTCCTTCTGCCTGTCTTCTATGTCTCCAGCCTAGGAGCCAGTCCCGCTGAGCCTTCAAGGCAGGGTCATGCCCCGCTGCCACTAACCAAGCTCCTTCTTCTCCCCTCATATTACCACGACCTCTGCTTCTTCCTGTGCCCGCACCTCCACAGTTCATTGTGAAAACTGAAGTTGGAATGAATCCAAGAGAACGCGAATCAGATCCATTGCATAGTGTCGCCCAATCAGGGACATCGCTGCCACCACAAAGTCTGAAGTATTTCCTAACTTCTCTGTCTTCACTTGCTTTATTTTCCCACCAACTATCTATATCATAGTGACACGTGCCTTCCCACCCCTAGAATCTGAGCGTGCCCCAGCGTGCACGACCCCTTGTGCACACACCCTCTGTGTAAACAAGCTTCTGAGGTGTGCTCAGCTTGAGGAGCAACCTGTGGCAAACCCATGGTCAAGAATAGGGGTTGTTTTTGCTCTGTAAATATTTCCAGGGACTTGAACTCTGCCTGATGTAACATAGGCTCTTTATAAAGCCTGTCACATGAACTGTTGAACATATGCCACTTACAGTTTTGCTTAGATCTATCGCCATGAGAAACTGCTTTGATGTATCTTTTATAAATAGCAATTAAAATGCAATGTCCTCATTAATTTTTAAAGTTTGTCTGTTCTCAGTAACCTAGGCCTTTCATGTAGTTGAGAAAATATTGCTGCCCTCTCATATTTTTTAATTTCCTGATATCAACCATTGTTTTTGTTGAATGAACAACTTCATAGCTTTCATAAGTTATTTGGTGAGTAGCCCCTGGGTTTTTTTTTTTTTTTTTTTTTTTGCTGCCAAACTTTGAACTTAAAAATGTTTTTTACATTGATCGGTATGATAGCATATTCATATGAACTCTATTTGAACTGGACTGTAAGCAGTGTGAGGACCCCTGCTTTTGTTTGTTCACACCATGGCCTATGGTGGAAGCTCAGCAAATATTGGGTAAAGGAAAGGAAGCTGGGAAGACAGCTGCTGGATGTAGGGTGGCTCAGAGGCCCTGAGCTCAGAATAGGTGGCACTGAGTGCCAAAAATGGGCTGCATAGTCCCAGCAGAGCAGGATCTCAGTAATACGGATTAAAAGTTCCTCCTTTTTTTTTTTTTTTTTTTTTTTGTGGAACAAGGGATTGAACTCAAGCCCTTGTGCTTGCCAGGGAAGTGCTTATTCCACTGAGCCATCTCCCCGGCCCTGGATTAACAGTTTTCATCAGTCAAAGATCATTTCTAAATGACCACTTAGGGGTGATAAAAAAAATCTAAATAAATGTGTATCTATCAAAATCACAAACATTTGATGTTCTTTAAAACAAATTTTAAGAAATACAAAATAGTGATAGAAAAAAAACAGCATTAGATATGATACAAAATTTCACCAAAGTAATAGGAATTCGACAATTAGTTGCTCAGGTTACCAGATATAAACATGCAAGATTGGTTTAAAGAAAAAACAAAGCAAAACAGAAAACAGCAAAAAGTTGTAAGAAATTTAAAAGAAACAATAATAAGCATAAAGAGAAAAAAATTCAGCATTAAGTGCTCCTTTCTAAAGACCAGCAGAAATCAGCAGTACAAGCATGCAAACTCCCTGCCTGTACGCGTGCGCACATCTTTTTCCCTTCCTTCACGTCTCCTTCTCCTCATCCCCGTTTCCTCCCCCCACTGAACAGTCTTTCCCTTTCACAGTGTTGCGCCCCTGAGATTTCAAATCACTCTTTCAGGTTTTCCCACTCGTGAGATAGTACAGTGTTTGCACGTGTAGATCTGATTTATGCCACTTACAATGCAGTCTCTGATTGCATCTGTTTATCTACAAAACCTTGAATTTATCTTTTTATACAGCTGAATAATACTCCATTTTGTAAAAATATCTTTTTTATCTATTCCTCTGCTGATGGTCATTTGGGTTGTTTCTAAGATTTAGCTATGGCAAATTATGCTGCTATAGACATGGGTGTACGTATATCACTGAGGTGTGATGATTTCAGTTCTTTGGGAAAAATACCTTGGAAGGGAAAGCTGGCTTGAATGAGACTTCCAATTCTAGCTTTTTGAGGAATCTCCTTACTGATTTCCACAGTTGTTGTACCAACCTACACTGCCACAAAAGTGGAGAACAGGTCTTTTTTCCCCACAGCCACCCCAGCACTTGTTATTGGTTGACTTCTTGGTGTTAAGACATTCTTTCTGGCATAAGACAGTACCTTAGCATTCTCTTTAAAGATCAGTGGTGTTAAACATGTTTTCGCATATTTAGTTACCATTTGTAACTCTTCATTTGTGAAGTGTGTTTTCATCTTAGATGCCCAGTTTTGGACTGCGTCTTTGAATTTTGGAGGCCTAATTTCTTAAAAATTCTTTATATGTTCTAGATATAATTCCTTTGTCTTAAGGACAGTCTGCTATAATTTTTTCACATTTGTTTGGTTTTCCTTTTACTCTGTTGGTGATGCTTTTGAAGATAGAATCAATGTGTATAAAACATTTAGTTAAAAACATGATTTCAACTTTTTTGTGTGTGCAGGGTCTCACTGTACAGCTCAGACTCATAGTGATCCTCCCGTTTTCAGCCTCTCTAGTGCTAGGATTGCAGGCATGTACCACCACACCTGGACTCCATCTTCAGCTCAGCATGCCCAGGGGGTGGTACCAGGGATCAAATCCTCGCCCCTGTGCTTGCCTAAGTAAGCACTTAATTGACTGAGCTATCTTGCTGGCCTTTCGACTTTCATATATCTGACTTTTTGAATAATATGGAAAAAAAATCTAATGCCACTAAGTGATTAGGAACATAAAAATTAGAAAATGAGTCCTTCTAGCAAATAATACTCTAGATTGCTACCATTCTGGAAATCTCATTGATTTTATTTATTCTGTTAGACATTGTGTATACAGAATGATTAACCACCACTGTCTTGACTAATTATTTTTATAAGATGCCTTTGTTTTTTTTTTATTTAGACCTTGAACAGATGCATCCCTTGAATTAAAAATCCAGGGGGAAAGCCACTGCCCCAAATATGAACACTTGATTTTATTCTGTTGCCGGGAGACCATGGGGTGTTAGGGAAAAAGTACCCTGATTGATACACAGAGACAGAAACAGCATTTGAATAAGGCTGAATAGAAATGAGTGTATTTTCCATATTTCTTTCAAACTGTTTTTTAAACTATGCATCCTGTACTTTTTCATGAAACTACTCCCCTGTCAGTCTGTAACCGCTATTATCTGTAAAATTACTTGTCTTGAGCCACATAATAGCATTTTGTGGGCAACTCATCTGATAGATACTGGAGGGAAAAAACTCAATTTCAAAATTATACCTCTCTTATCTGCAGAGGAGGAAAAATGTCTTATGCACACTGTCATTTTTGCTCAGAAAAACTGCCCTCACTTTGAAAAACACTGTTTGAAAGCTGTAAATGATGCGGAACAAAAAGTCGTCAGTGGAAGGACCAAGGACATTTTCAAACCTTGCATAACACTTATAGAAATTCTCAGCACCAGAGTGGAAGTTTTACTAGGAAGAGCTGTGCTGAATTCAAATGTTACTGTCTCCATAGAGGCTGAGAGTATCTCAGAGGAAAGTTTTTTCATAGATAGCTAATAACTCTGATGGTACTGTGATTTTCCTAAGTTCTGCTTCAAAGCGATTGTTTAAAACTTATGGTAAACTAATGTTTTAATTTTTTGATCTTAACCCCTTTGCCTCAAAGACGAGAAACTGACAATGTGAAACTTTTGCGGAGGGTGTATGTGTGTGTGTGTGTGCGCGTGTGCGTGTGCATGTGTGTGTGTAAGAATAAGCTGTAATTAATGGTTACTTTTGCATTTTCACAGTGAAGAAAAATGTGCAGAGAAAATTCAAATAAGAAAGTAGGTTTTTTTCTCTTAAACACATCCTCAGTCTTTAATACAAACATTTATGATATTTCTATGAGAAAAGGAGAAACAGAAAATTGAAGGAAAATAAACAAATGAAGGAAAACATTAACATTAAGAAATGATTTCAAGAAGACAAAATGATCCAGGAGTAAGGTATTGGTTAAACCATAAAAAAATTAGCTTACATGTAAAAAGAGAAATATAAAAAGAATTGCAGAATTAAAAGGAGATGAAAACATTGTCCTTGTTTTTGTTCTTTGATGACTTGAGTTTGTAACAAAATAGGCTGGGCTGTAAGACTTCAGCGGCTTGAGCACTCCAGCTCACTAGCACCCTGTCCACACAGGCAGGTGGGAACACCAAAGCCCATCAGTTCCCATCACCAAAGTTTCCACCCCTGTAGTGCAGGTTTGCTCTGCAAGTTTGTCTCTGTGTGTCATTGTTATTAGATTGACCAAAACAAAGGGTAGATATTTTCAAAACTAAGTTGTGAATGGCATTTTCTTTTCTGGTGTGCTGAGCCATGACATAATTAGAAATTAAGTCTAAAATTTTAATTACCTATTGGAGATAATGCATACCAGGGACTTAGGACTAAGCCTCAAACTCCCATTACCTATTAACTGAGAATAAGACATCATCCTTTAAATTATCCCAACAATTAAAGCGTTTTCCCCCTGGCTCTTATTTTAGATACAGTTGTCTCTGTTGTTCAGTGCTAGGGCTCGAACTCAGGTCATTCTGCACGCTGAGCTATCCCCCAGACACTTACATTTGTAATTTTGAATGAAAATGTGTTCTCTGCCTTTGCAATTCCACGCACTTGTGCGGACAGGACTCCTACATCCAGTTATGGTTTAGTATGAGGTTGGCGAGCTCGTTATCTCAGAGAACAATGCAGTAACACAAAGAAGGAAAGAAATCTCTGCCTAAGGCAATAGAGAACAGTGAGGCCGAGGGCAGCCCCACCAAGAGAGGGCGGCTCCTGCTCACTGCCTGCTAATTATTGTCGTGTGGGAATGTAACCAAACACTGCTAAGTACTCATGCTTTGCAGGATGATCCATGCGTTCACGCGCTCTATGAAAATCCATAGCATTTCAACAGCCACCTAATCTAAGTAAAGGATGAACAAGCATCAGAAAAGCACTCCCGTGAGCTGCAGCCCACCAGCCACTTACCAGGATGTTGCTTCTGGTTTGTCGGGAATGGTGCTAGCTTTAGATATCAAGTTCTACTCTGTACTCACTGTCTGGGGAAGACTTGGGTGAGTCTTCACGTATAGACAAAGTGACTTATCAGAGAGACACAAATTAGAGTACAGGGCAATTTAGAGAAGGTCTTGTTCCATTTGATTATTTTAGAAAAAAAAGATGTACTGAACTACCTCTTTTATAGCCCATAGATTTGGACCTGTAGCTTCTGGTGCCCAGTGGCCTGATATCACTCTTACTTGTCCACTGGAACATGGAGAATGCACTGTCTGAGTCTCACAGCTCCAAGAAAGAGACAACCAGTACTGCAAGCCCAGTACTACCTGCACTTATCACATGGGACGTGGAGAATCCACTTGGCTCCTCCAGCTTCAGCTGTCTTGTTGCTGATACCAGCAAGCTCAGCACCACCTATGCTCACTTTTTAACACCATTTTATTTTATTTATCTATTTTTTAGTGGAACTGGGAATTGAACTCAGGCTGTTGCATTTGCCAGGCAGGCGCTTATTCCACTGAGCCATCTCCCCAGTCCCTGTGCTCAGATTTGTGGCCGAGGGAAAGTCTTGCCCTGTCCTGCATCTCTGCAATTGTGGCTGTTGTCCCCACAGGCTCAGTCACTCCTGACATTCTCTCATAACATCTTGTGAGCCCGTGGATTGTGACTTCTGGCCCCACAGTCCTTGGCCTCAGGTCTTTTTTGCGCACCCTGCACCACTGACTACGCGGTAGCTGCTGTTACCGACGCCAGCGCCATCAGCGTCTGCCTCAGTGCAGCCCCAGGAAGCCTATGTGCACGGCTTAGCTGTACAATTGCCTCCGTGAGCTGCTGCAGTCTGGAACAGTGAGGCCTCGGAGACACTGCTCTCGTCGATGAAACTCGGATGAAACTCAGGCTGTACTTTTGATCTCATCTATAACCCATGCCAGAGTGCTGACCTGACTGATACTGCATATACCAACTAACTGAACAAAAGTCTTATTCCGTAAAAATGGAAGAGGCACTGTAACCCGAAGTTCAGATATCAGACAGGGACAAGGAACTAATAAAAGGAAGCCTGGTACATCCAAATGAAAACATTCCAGGAATAGATCCAATATTGAAGGGAATCTGTGAAATATCTGAGAAAGAACTCAAAGGGTTATTCTTAGGAAACTTAGTGAGTGAAAGGGACACAGATAGGAATATACAGGAATGTGAAGAAGAATTTTGATTATGAGTGAGAAATTCACTGAAGACGTAGAAATCCTAAAAAAGAGTCAAGCAGAAATCATGGAGATAAAAATGTCAGTCACTGAAATAAAAGATACAATGGAAAGCATATATAATAGTTAAGAATGAAAAGAATTTCTGCACATAAACATATTTTTTAATTACTCCAGGGAAAACAACAATAAAGAAGAATTAAAAATAACAAAGGATTATTGGACACTTTTAAGAAGTAAATAAATATTTGCATTTTGGAACTAGAACCTTCATATGGGAAAAGCAGGAGTACCTATTTCATGAAATGATGGCCCCTACATTTTCTAAATCTTCGAAGAACTATGAATAACCACGTATACAAAGGCATAAAACTAGATATAATTAAAAAGATGTACCCATGCATATACACAAACACTCATACACTCACACATATGAAGAGAATTGTGGAAACTGCAAGAGAACACTGTTAAGTTATGTGTAAAGGAAGGCCCATAAAACATGCAGCACATTTCTTGACCAAAAGCTTATAGGTCAGAAAAGAGTAGGATAATGTAAGTGTTACAAGGAAATCAAATCCTGCCAACCAATGAGACTACTTAGAGAAGTTATTCATTGGAGAGGAAGGAGAGATAAATCCTTCCCAGACAAGCAGAAATGAAGAAAATTCACCACCCTTCACAAATCCTTACAGAAAAATATCTGAATGTACTATACTCATAGTAAGGACAGATAAGGAAAACAAAGAAATTCATAGCTTAATGTTGTGGAAAACTACACAAAAATAAATGACAGCTGGAGAAGAATGAACATATGCAAAGCAAACACAAAATAATCAATAAAATTAGAGAATAACATTCATAACTATCAAGAATAACACTCTTAGAATAGCAAGCGCAATCCTGAACAACAAAGGTAAGGCAGTAGGCATCACAATCCCTCAACTTAAATTGTACTGCCGAGGTACTGTGATAAAATCAGCATGGTCAGGGCAGGGGAGATGGCTCAGTAGAATAAGTGCTTGCCTGGCAAGCACGGGACCTCATTTTAATCTCCAGTTCTGTAAAACAAAACAAAATATCATATGGTACTTGAAAAAAAAGAGCTGAGGATCATGGACCAGATTAGGAAATGTACACACAGTGACAAACACACTCATCATCATTACCTTTTGCAGAAGTACCAAACATGATTGCTGGAAGAAAGATAGGCTCTGTGATAAATGGTGCTTGAGAAACTGTCTCTCCTCATGCCAAAAACTAGAGCCATGTCCTACACAATGCACTGAACTACAGACAAAATGGATCAAAGGTGTAAATTTAAAATAGAAACACTAAATCTACTGGAACAGAAACTAGATAGAAATATCAAAGGCGTGGGGAAAGGCAGAAAGTTTATAAACAAAACCCAAATTGCACAGGAAGAACTTCAAAGAATAAATGGTTTCTCATATTATTAAAAACTTTTTTTTGCACATCAAAAGACATCAGCAACAGAGCAAAAGAAAATTCATCAACTGGGGAAAAAATTATCCAACTGTGCCTCAGACAAAGAATTCTTATATTACAGAAAATATAAAGAATTAAAAAAAACTCAAGTGCTCTCAAAGATTCAGTAAAAAATGGGCATCTGAAATGAACAAAAACTTCTCAGATGAAGAAATACAGATGGCAAATAAATATATAAAAAATGTTCAGCACCATTGGTTATTTGAGAAACGCAAATTAAAACAGCACTAAGGTCCCATCTCATCTTACAAGAAATGACTGTGATCAACAAACAACCAATAACAGGTTCTGGAGGGGCTGTGCAGAAGAAGTAACTCTTCTCCACTGTTGGATGGGGTGTAGACTGCTACCACCCCACAGGAAATCAGTGCGGAGACTCCTCAAGAATTTAGGGCTAGAGGTGACACTCAACAACTATTCCCTTTCTGGATATTTTCCCAGAAGAATTAAAAACATCACTCCACAGTGCTATATGTGTACCCATGTTTACAGTAGTGCAATCTGTCATAGCTAAATCTTGGAAAATCTTGAAAACAACCTAAATGCCCACCAAGTGCAGAAGAGATTTAAAAAATGTGGTATTTTTACATACTGAAGTTATTTTTATATACTGAAGTGCTACTCAGCTATAAAAATGGACAAACCTGAGGATTTTATAGGTAAATGGAAGAAAATAGAGACCATAAGTGAAGTAAATCAGACTTGTGTGTATAAACATTGTATTGTCTCCCTAGTGCAAGATACTGGAAAAATAAATAAGAACCAAAACCTACAATAGATAATGTGAAAGGGAAAGAAACTGCTCAAAAAGAAAGAATAACTGGGTTGGGTGAATGGAGAAAAGGAGGAAGAGAAAGGAAGGAAAGCAAAGAAAAGACAGCTATACTTCCACCTTCTTTGTTTCACTGAACAACTGTGTTTATGTCACCTGATCAATTATGCAGCCTATATCTTGTAATCGAGCAACTAATTTAAAGATAACTATACACAATATATATACCAATGTTAATGTCTTGCTATCTATCTTGTCTTAAATTTATATATTCTTGTTATTTTTTTTTCTCTCTCTAGAATAAAACAAGGGTCAGCCCAATGGCTCAGCAGATTAACGCACCTGCTTAGGCGGACACAGGGCTCAGAGTTCAATCCCCAGGCTGTCGTGCTGGCCCTGCCCCTAGATCACACTGTGACAGTGATGAAGACGGGGTGTGACGGCGCATGCCCATAATCCCAGCACTGGGAAGGCTGTAAACAGGAGGACCAATATGAGTCTGACCTATACAGTCAGACCCTGCATAGCCCTCTATACTCTGTCCTAAATGAAAAAAGAATAAAATAAAAAATAATAATGATAATAATCCCAATGGAAATGGAAAAAATTTAAGTGGGAGGAAATTTCTAGCACAAATACAAATGTCAATGCAGCATATTGCACTTTCTGAAATACAGCAAAAGCAGCCCTGAAACAGAGAGAAGTTTATAGCAACAAGTGCACATATCAAGACAAAGAAAGAGAAGGAAAGAAAGAAAGAAAGAAAGAAAGAAAGAAAGAAAGAAAGAAAGAAAGAAGGAAGGAAGGAAGGAAGGAAGGAAGG